>CAMZMU010000107.1:97066285-97169464 GCA_947311845.1 Poa pratensis | reverse complement strand
CTCCCTCGCCGCTTCGTCGTCCGCGGCATCGTTCGCCGCCTCCCGGCGTCAAGGGGCCGCGCCGCGGCGAGGAGGGTCTCGTTCCGTGGGTCCGCCGCGCCCGTGGCCGCCATCAGGGCGGATGGTCCGCCGCCCGCTGTGGCCGTGGCCGGGGACAAGCGCACCATCTCGGGCACTTTCACCAAGCTCAAGGAGCATGGCAAGGTAAGGTCTCCAGCCCCGCCCCGACGATTGCACGTGTATTGATTCCATCGATTGGATTGCGGATTGCGATTTGTTAGACACAGCGCACGGTCCGATGCTGCTAGGGACCTGCGAATTACGATTTTCATCTCTGGAATGTGGTTGTGTTGGATCGACGGGTTGGGGGTGAGGTGAAGGCTTTACGGATTTCTCGCGTCGTTCTATCACTGCATTTTGTCGTGTATAGGTGTAGGATATGATCGATAACTTCAAGCATTGGTTGGTGAGGGGTCTTACTTATTTTTCGCCCATGGTGCCTGTTAAATTCGTGCTGCGATGGTCCTTGTTGAGCACATGTTTTTGGATGATATTAATTTATACAGGTACAAACCAGAATTATTCACTCCTGTGTTGGACCATGGTTTTTAATTTGGTAGAATTTTGGGAGAGTAAGGATGTAAGTGCTAATGAGATGATTTACGGACATTGTGCCAATAAAAGATAGTTCTTGGAAGAGATTAGCATAATAGCATGGGACAAGTCTCGACACTCTCTATTTTAGTATAACACTGTATTCATTTCTCCAAATGGGTTTTATCACTTTGCGATGTTTTGTTTTCTGTGCAATTTTCCATAAATATATGTGTTCTGTTGTAGTATTTATACTGAACCTCTTGAGAGGTGATATTTATGTTACCTATCAGGTGATATTATCCAAATGATTCATAATCTTATTCTACCATATTAATATTTATTTTACATTATCTTCATTTTCTAATAATATTTGCAACTTATAGATCGCGTTCATTCCATTCATCGTTGCTGGTGACCCTGACTTAGCAACCACAATGAAAGCATTGAAGGTTCTTGATGCTTGTGGTTCGGATGTGATTGAATTGGGTGTGCCTTATTCTGATCCATTGGCTGATGGCCCTGTTATCCAGGTATGCTACAATGCTACATATATTCTGTAGTATTCATGTTCTTCAGCTTATGCGTTTTTACATTTTGCTTGCATCATTCTAGGCTTCTGCTACACGTGCGCTAAGAAAAGGCACCACATTTGAGGATGTTATTTCTATGGTAAAGGAGGTGGTACCTGAGCTGTCCTGCCCTCTAGCGCTTTTTACATATTATAACCCAATTTTGAAGCGCGGTGTCGCAAACTTCATGTCTGTTGTAAAAGAAGCTGGTGTACATGGTAATGCCTTGCAGTTATTTTATAACTCAGTACCTTTTTTATAGTTAAACACATAGTTATTCTTCTTCATTAAAATGTCACTGAAATCATATGGTCACCTAGTCATGTGAAGTATGGGATCGTTTCTCTTGTATATTATTTTGACTAGAGCATGAGATCGGTTCAGATAAACAATGAGAAATTTAAAGTAGGATAACAACATTGACAGATATTCAGCACAATATTTTACACGCTGCACACTGATCTTAATATTATGGTACTTTCTTGCTGTTGCAAAGTTCTATTTTATTGTATCAATCAAGTTACATATGTATTACTATTTTGCAGGTCTTGTGGTACCTGATGTACCTCTGGAAGAGACAGACATTTTGAGAAGTGAGGCTGCCAAGAACAACCTAGAGTTGGTAGGCCCTCTTTCGTAATATGATAATCCTAACCCTATCTATTTTTGAAGAAAGACCTCATTTGATATTTCTTACTTAAATACTTATGCAACATGATGAGTTATGGTTGTTCAAATATCGCCTTGCAGCAATTCTAAAATTGACTCGTGATTCATGTGCCTTTGCCCCTTTCCTTTTCTTCTCAATAAACTACATTATCAGATTCACATGGTAACAGCCAAACTTCAAGCTTTAATTGTTATTCAGCATTGAGTGCTGATTAGTATGGAGGATGCCTCTTTTGTTTGGGTGGTTTGAGTGTATATTATTTTTGTTATAAGTTGTTTCATAGTATCTATTTTGCATGAATGCCTGCAGGTGTTGCTGACAACACCTACTACACCAACAGAAAGAATGGAGAGAATTACAAAGGCTTCAGAAGGATTTGTTTATCTTGTAAGTGTCCAGAACTCGCAAACTATTTTCTCTGTCTTAAATTCTGTGCTCATACAGTCTATTCTCTATACAAAAAACACAAATAGGGCTAGTGTCACTTGGACGATTAAAAAATAATTAGAAAAAACAGTTAAGTGTTCCAAAAAGAATCTGATTTTCTCACAAGCACATACACATTCTTACTAGGTACCTGGAAAATCTCCCGAAGGTACATGTTTATCTGAGGGCTACATAAAAAAAAACAAATATATGGATCTATAATGGATGTACTATTTGCCATTATAGATCCACACATTTGTTTTTTGGGGGGCGCACAAATGAAAATTTGTGTGGATCGCATCTAGATTCCAGCGGTACATGTGGACTCTTATTGATACTTTGAAATAGGATTTTTTCATTTTTTGGTAGTTTCAGGCTCCAAGTGATCTGGGAGCCAAAACTCCTCACTCATTCTACTTATGTGATTATCTAATCAGAAAGGTTTCAAATGGCCAACCTAGTGTATATAAGATTAAGAAGAGTATAGTAGTTTATCATCTCAAGTTTTCCTTGAGGGCATTTACCATCTGAGGTTGACTTCCGAAACTTTAAAGACATACTTTTGTGCTGTCATGCTTTCTTCTCCAAGAGGCCCTACTTGACATCCTTCTGTGGTTACGTATAATCTGGTGCTAGACCGCAAGCCACTGTGGTAATTGCAAAAGCTGAATAACATAATGAATGCAAACTACTCTTGCAAAGACGGAGACTCTTGTGTTATTTGTTTTCCTTCTCCATTTTGCTTTATGAATGATACACAACTGGAGTTCAATTGACACTGTTGAGATTGACTATTTCTGATTTTTCTTGAATCTGCTTGAGCATAACCAGTTATATACATGATTGGTTACTTGCTGAGTTGTACTGTTTGGTATTCAGGTGAGCACTACAGGAGTTACTGGGGCACGCGCAGATGTAAGTTTCAAGGTGGAAGCTCTTCTTCAGGAAATCAAGCAGGTTTGCAACATCTTTCTTTATTGTTACCCAGTGAACTAACTTTGGTCGGCTACCTTATTGTGTAATGGACATCTTGTTGAGCAATGCTTATAGTACTCGTCTACTTAATCAGGTCACAGATAAAGCTGTTGCTGTTGGCTTTGGAGTGTCGACTCCCGAGCAAGTGAAGCAGGTAATCATATCCAGCAACTCTGTACTCAGCAAAAATATCTTGTTTTATCCCCCTTTCTATGCACACAACTTTGACAACCCTGTTGCTTCAATTTTGTCTGTAATGCAGATCGCAGGATGGGGCGCAGATGGTGTGATCGTGGGGAGTGCAATGGTGAGGCAATTGGGGGAATCTGGTTCTCCGAAGAAGGATTGAAGAAGCTAGAAGAATTGGCCAAGAAACTAAAGGCCGCATTTCATGAAACATGGAGTTTTTTTTTTGGGCGGAAAGCACATGAATATCGTTTTTTATAGTTCTGTTTTAAGGTTTAGCATTGCAATCTTGACTTAAGGTTTGGGTGGTTGCTGTTGTGTGCCGGGAATAATTGTATCCTTGTATTGAATGCTAGAGTGAATAAATCGAGGTTATGTCATAAATGGTGCATAAATATGTCTATGTCCCAGATTGTGCGAGGACTAGGAGTGACCCAACTGATTAGTATTCACTTACCTGAAACCGTATCAATAAAATGGTCTGTCAGGAATAACCTGAAATGACATGCTTATTGTTTCTCTGTTTTTACTATAAATGGAGGCTAATTACTTGTTCAATTAAATAGCCCAGGAAAGCTGCCAACTGGTAAAATCAGCTGGGCAGTATTACGCTTCCGTGAGATCTGACAACTATGGAAATGTCAATTTGCCGCGTCAAACGCGACACGCCCAAACCTATGAGGAAGGGTCTCGCCTTCATCACCTTCCTGACGCCGTAGATGATCTGGAAGATGCGCAATGACTGCGTGTTTGAGGGCGCACGACCACTCGTACAGGAACTTGTCGCCAAAATAAAAGCTAAAGCGAGGTTGTGGGCAAAGGCTGGCGCACTTGGCCTTTGAGTCATTCTGCAACCCAACTGTGATGTTCAATGAACCATGTAATTCTGAATTTGCCTCCCATGAGGATTGTAACCAAACTATCTACCTTTTTCAAGGAAATGAAACACAGTGCATGTTTGGTTTCCTGGGTCATATTTGGGCCTCTTGTATCTGTGGCTCGTCAGAGCCTTGCCATGGAAAAACGAGGCCTGAGCCATGTTCTGCAGTTGCGCACAAAGAGACGGCCCGGTCCATTCCTCTTCAGCCAATTTTTGAAACCCGGTGTTTGGTGTGCTACAATATAAAAACCCATACAAAAACCTGTTGTTTGGTTAATCCAATCTAACACATACTCTCACCACCACTTGGAGTGGTGAGCTTACCAACACAGTACAAAAGAGAGAGGAACATGTAGATGAGTGCTAACTAACAATACAAATTAAGCACATTATGTGCTGGTGATGCACCACAATTTCATCAAAGATTCTTGCTTACATCGGCCACAAAAGTTATGTGCATCACAAATTCAGCATGTTATGTGCTTGTGATGCACAGTAGTTCATCAGCTGAGGAGTTTAGTATGTACCGCCTCCAAAAATATACCAGAAGTTAATCTTGCTACTACATGGAGGGCCGGTGGAGCAGATCTCCTCCCCAAGCACCGCCGACCGGAGATATCGATCTAGGTTTGCCGAGCTCGAAAAGATGGGGGGAAATGGTGGCGCGAGTTTAGACGATCCGCCGGAGGGGGTGAAATGGAGGTCCGAAAATGGGGGGCGGTGACGGAAAAACTCCCGCCGAATTATGGCCTGCGCGCGCAAGCTCGCGCCATCTCCAACCTCGCACGAGCTCGGCTCCCCGTTCCCCTCCCCTCCACCAAGGCGAACTAGAAGTTTCGTGCGGACGAACAACACGGAACCGAACCAGCCCACCAAACACTCTATTTTGCATCCACGGGGCCTGGCTGGACACTTTGCACAAAGCCAAAGACGCCCAAAGCTTTTGCGTTTTCTTGAGAAATTTGCCGATAGGGCTCAACCTCACATTTAGACCTGAACTCCATTCTCAAAGCAAAAGCCATCGCCTCCATTTTGACTGAAATTTGCTGGCAAAGTTATTTATTGCAGTTCATTCCGCAAACAACAGGAATACCTCTACAGGGATTCAAGGATTCCCTAGTGATTGTACCCTAGTTCCTGATTCATGAACTACGTACATACAATGGACAAAACAGCAAAAACGGGTGCATGAGATGCAAAAATGACTCGGTGCCACCAATCCCAACTACCCTGCTCATTGAGTCTGTTGATTGCGCTTGGTGATACATGCAACAATTTATTCTCTACATTTTCTAAATTTGCAATTACTTCCACGCGATATGTTCACAGGAGAGTACAACATAGAGCCCACCCGCCCTTGCTCCAAGTGAGACGTGAGTATGTGACACAATTCATGAATACTCCGGTCGCGGCGCACAAATTGCCGTCCAAAGGCCTTCCAGACAGGGCCTTTGGGCGCCGTCCGAAGGCATGACGCATTTAGGCGCCGTTAATACCCACTCTCACCACCCAAAGGGCTGCCCAAATGTGTTTTCTTATATGAATTCAAATATTTTGTTAAGGAAAAATCAAACATACATAAATATTTAATAGTTGAGACACATCAAATTAAGTTCTACACGTTATCAAAAAACAAAATTACAGCTCAAACGTCTTGCCCTGCTGCGATGCCCCGTCGCGCCCACAAATGCTCCACTAGATCAGCTTGGAGTTCATGATGAGTAATTTCATGCAGTCTATGCTTCCAAGCATCTCAGGAAATCCTCTTGTTACATTCTGTTCCAGGATC
Organism: Poa pratensis; assembly: GCA_947311845.1. Classification (NCBI taxonomy): domain Eukaryota; kingdom Viridiplantae; phylum Streptophyta; class Magnoliopsida; order Poales; family Poaceae; genus Poa; species Poa pratensis. The sequence continues at coordinate 97,163,372 of CAMZMU010000107.1, read as the reverse complement.
CAAGCCGTTTCTTCTTCATTTGGTCCTATCAAATAGGTCGGGCCATACGCACCAACCACCGCCCTACAGAACCTGTAGATCGACTTGATAATTGTGGACTCTGACATCCGTAGGTACTCATCTACGGCATCAGCAGGTGCTCCATATGCAAGCATTTTTATGGCTGCAGTGCACTTCTGGATTGAAGAGAACCCACTAGTTCTCACGACGTCCTTCTTCAACTTGAACCATGGATCATATTCGCTGATAGCTTGCACGATCTGGTTGAACGATCCACGGTTCATCCGAAAGCGCCGACGAAAATCCTTGGCGGTTGCGACATGAGTGTCTGCAAAGTAGTCAGAGACTAACATGCAATGGCCTTCTATTCTCTGCCTCGGCTTGCTCTTCCTCCTTCCGAACGACGAGCCTGCTCGTTTTGGTGCAGCATTGGCCTCCTCGATGGCTTGAAGTTGGAGAAGACATGTGAGAATCGCTATATTCTCATCTTCCTCCTCAGCGATGGCGGCTTCTTCTTCCAACAGCATCACGGCCATCAACTCGTCGTCACTATCCATCTGCAATACATGCCGGCACATTGTGATCAATGGTGTCGGCTGGAGTCGTTGAATAGCCGACGGAATCAGTTCTGTAGAAAACCAGGCGTACCAGTAATTCCGTCGAACACCTTGCAGGCAAGGAGGAGAGGAGATGTCACCGGTTCCGGCTGGAGTCGTCGAATTGTCGGTGGCGCGACCGAGAAGCAAGGCACCGGCGTCGAGTCGGGGGTGGAGGCAGCGGCCGGGCTGCGGGCGTTCCAGATCGTGGCGACGACAACGAGGAAAGTGGGAGGGCGAAGAGACGGGATTAGGCGGAGGAGAAAACGACGAGGCTTTAATCCGTGTCTCACTACCAGGCGTGTCCCGCGCGTCAGAGGCGGTCGTTTCGTTATGTCCGGGGCCGCCCCAAGCCTCTCCAAGTTGAGGGCGTGGGCTGGGCGTGCCGGACACAAAACTGGGCCGCGCCAGACCGAAAACGAAATTGGCGGCGCGAGTGGGGGTGACAACATGTCCGTCACGCCCCGATATGTGTAAAGCACACGTCCGCTGGGAGATCCAAAGAGGAAGGTATGATGTAATGTAGCAGCAAGTTTTCCCTCAGTACGAAACCAAGGTTATCAATCCAGTAGGAGTAGAAGCACTTTTGAAGGTTGTCGGTGGAGGAGTGCAGTGCGGCGCAACACCAGGGAAACCAGCACCTGACGTGGAATCTGCCACAATCAAACTACTTTGTCCCAACGATACAGTGAGGTTGTCAATCTCACCGGTCTTGCTGAAAACAAAGGTTAAACGTATGGTGTGGAAAATAATGATTAATTGAAGAAAATTAAAAGGTACAATTATTGTAGTAGGTTGTATTTATCATATGTAAAAGAATGGACCAGAGTCCACAGTTCACTAGTGGTGTCTCTCCATAAAAGATAACTAACATGCTGGTAAACAAATTACGGCTGGGCAATTGACAAAATATTGAGTGCATAACAATGCATATATATGACATGATGACTACTATGATATTCATGCGAGCATTACAACAAGATACATAGACCATTATCCAACAACATCTATGACTAATAATCCACCTTCAGGAGGTCATTCGAGTTCCCCGTTGGTATTAAGTTGCAAGCAACAAATTATTGCATTAAGTAAAGTACAAAATGTAAACAACACAATTATCCTTAGACAAAGCATTGCTGTTTTACCCCTAATGGCAACATCACATCCACAATCTTAGAAGTTGCTGTCACTCTCCCAGATTCAATGGAGGCATGAACCCACTATCTAGCATAAATACTCCCTCTTGGAGTTACAAGTATCTACTTAGCCAAAACATCTACTAGTAACGGAGAGCATGCAAGATTATAAATAACATATAACATAGATTGATAATCAACTTGACATAGTATTCAATATTAATCGGATCCCAGCAAACAGAACATGTAGCATTACAATAATATGATCTTGATCATGATATGCAGCTCACAAGATCTAAACATGATAGCACAAACTTGAGAGACTACCAACTAGCTACTGCCATGTACCCGTAGTCCAAGGATGAACTACTCATGCATCACTCCGAAGGCGGGCATGATGATGTAGAGCCCCCCGGTGATGATTCCCCTCTCCGGCAGGGTGCCGGAAGAGCTCTTGAACCCCCCCGAGCTAGGTTGACGACGGCGGCGTCTCTGGAACTTTTCATGGATGGAGGCTCGGGTGTCTAGGGTTTTCCTGAGGAAGTGAATAAATAGGCGAAAGGGCGGCGACTGGAGAGGCACGTGGGCCCCACGCCACCCACGGCGCGGCAGGGAGGGGGGCCGCGCCGTGCCCTGGGGTGGCCGGCCCACGACCCTCCTGCTTCTCCCCTCTGGACACGGTCTTCGTGATGGAAAAATAGGGACTTCCGTTTTTGTTTCGTTCAATTCCGAGAATATTTCCAGAACACTTTTCTGAAATACAAAAACAACAAAAAACATGAATTGGCATTGTGGCATGTTGTTAATAGGTTAGTCCCAAAAAATGCATAAAAATGCTATGAAGTGTATATAAAACATGTAGCAATTGGCATAATATCAACATGGAACATCAGAAATTATAGATACGTTTTAGACGTATCAAGCATCCCAAGCTTAGTTCTACTCGTCCTCGAGTATGTAAAACGATAAAAACAAAATAATTTCTGAGGTGACATGCTACCATCATAATCTTTGATCAAATAGTATTATAAAGCATATGTTATGAATGAAGTGATCCATGTCAATGGTCTATAGTTTGCTATCAAATAGGTAATGAGTAAACAACTATATCATGTAAGCAAAAACTTTTCATAAGTAGTACTTTCTAGACAAGTATCAACATGTTTTGCATAAGTGTTAACTCATAAAGCAATAGTCTCTAAGTAAAAGGAGTTGAACCAACAGAAAGGAAGCTTTAAGTTTCAACATTTGCTTTCAACTTTCAACATATATATCTCATGGATATTTGTCAACACAAAGCAATATAATAAGCACAATATACCCTCATATGAAAATTGTTGTACCAAGGTTGACACTAGTGTTTGCTTCTAAGACAGAAAGGAGTAGGAAAACTGACTCAACATAAAAGTAAGAGAAAGGCCCTTCGTAGAGGGAAGCATGGATTAAGTCATGTGCTAGAACTTTTTAAGTTTTTGAAATCATATAGAGAGTAAAAATATAAGTTTTGAGCTATGTATGTCGTTGTCAACGATTGGCAGTAGAGAAAACACTACCCCCTTGTCAACCAGACTTTCAAGAGCGGCTCCCATTGAAGGACGTTATTTCTACCAGCAAGGTAGATCATCCCTCTTCTCTTTTGTTTACACATGCAGTTATTCACCGGTATCATTGCTTGACTGATTGGATCAGGGCAAAAATGTGAAGAGAATTTTTGGTTAAAGTTGTATATAATTGGGACTGGGCACCCCATTTGCTAGCTCTTTTTGCAAAATTATTGAATAAGCAGTGTATATGTGATACGTGTAAAGCACACGCTCGTTGGGAGACCCCAAGAGGAAGGTATGATGAGTGTAGCAGCAAGTTTTCCCTCAGTATGAAACCAAGGTTTATCGAACCAGTAGGAGACGAAGACACTTCTGAAGGTTGTTGGTGGAGGAGTGTGGTGCGGCGCAACACCAGGGATTCCGGTGCCAACGTGGAACCTGCACACAACACAATCAAACTACTTTGCCCCAACGACACAGTGAGGTTGTCAATCTCACCGGCTTGCTGAAAACAAAGGATTAGACGTATAGTGTGGAAAAGATGTTTGTTTGCAGAGAATGTAAATGAACAATGTTTGCAGTAGGTTGTATTATCAATTTAAAAGAATGGACCGGGGTCCACAGTTCACTAGAGGTGTCTCTCCATAATAAATAACTAACATGCTGGGTAAACAAATTACAGCTGGGCAATTGACAAAATAGAGAATGCATAACAATGCATGTACAAGACATGATGACTACTATGAGATTTATTTGGGCATTACAACATGATACATAGACCGTTATCCAACATCATCTATAACTAATGATCCACCTTCAGGTTAACATCCGTGTCCCCCGTCGATATTAAGTTGCAAGCAACAGATCATTGCATTAAGTAAAGTGCATAATGTAAGCAACACAATTATCCTTAGACAAAGCATTGCTGTTTTACCCCTAGTGGCAATAGCACATCCACAACCTTAGAGGTTGCTGTCATTCCCCCAGATTAAATGGAGACTGAACCCACTATCTAGCATAAATACTCCCTCTTGGAGTTACAAGCATCTACTTGGCCAAAGCATCTACTAGTAACGGAAAGCATGCAAGATCATAAATAACATATAAGATAGATCAATAATCAACTTGGCATAGTACTCAATATTCATTGGATCCTAGCAAACACAACATGTAGCATTACAGTAAGATGATCTTGATCATGATATGCAGCTCACAAGATCTAAACATGATAGCACAAACTGGAGACACTACTGATACGTCCATTTTGCATCACTATTTTATATCATAATTTACTGTTATTCATTGATATATTTCATATTTAGAGATGATACTTATGTTATTCTACCTATTTTGCATGTTTGATGATTATTGGAGAATTAAATACCGGAGTCAGATTTTGCTGGAAAAAGGACCGTCAAGACACCATATTTCTGAAGATCAATAATTCGAGGAAAATATCCAGAAGTTCCTATTTTGTCAGATGCGGAGGCAGCCAAAAGGGGGCAAGGTGGGCCACCATGGGCCCTCACCATGTGGTGGCGCGGCCCACCTTGCTGCGCGCCGCCACGTGGTGAGGAGGCCCTGGCCCACCTCTGCCAGCCCCCTTTCGTGTACATCATCCCCAGGAAACCCTAAGCCTAGGGGGGACGTCGAGGAAATATTCCGCCGCCTCCACGAGGCGGAAAACACCAGAGAGAGAAAAGCTCTCCGGCAGGGAGAAATCTGCCGGGGAAATTCCTTCCCGGAGGGGGGAAATCGTCGCCATCGTCACCGTCATCGAGCTGGACTTCATTGGGATCATCATCATCATCATCTCCACCCCAGCACCATCATCTCCGCCGCTCCACTCCGTTCCGCTGTAACATCTAGGGTTGAATCTTGTCTAGTTCATAGGGGAAGCTTTCCCGGTGTTAATTACTCCTTGTGGTTGATGCTATTGAGTGAAACCGTTGAATTAAGGTTTATGTCCAGATTGTTATTCATCATTATATCACCTCTGATCATGTTCCATATGATGTCTTGTGAGTAGTTCGTTTAGTTCTTGAGGACATGGGAGAAGTCTTGATGTTAGTAGTGAATTATGTTGAGTAATATTTAATGGTTTGATATTTAAGTTGTGGTGTTATTCTTCTAGTGGTGTCATGTGAACGTCGACTACATGACACTTCACCTTTATGGGCCTAGGGGAATGCATTGTGTATTCGGTTGCCAATTGTGGGGTTGCCGGAGTGACAGAAACCTAAACCCCCGTTGGTATATCGATGCATGAGGGATAGCAGGATCTCAGAGTTTAAGGCTGTGGTTAGATTTATCTTAATTACTTTCTTGTATTTGCGGATGCTTGCAAGGGGTATAATCACAAGTATGTATTAGTCCTAGGAAGGGCGGTGCATTAGCATAGGTTCACCCACACAACACTTATCAAAACAATGAAGATTAATCAACTATATGAAGCGAAAGCACTTGACGAAATTCCCGTGTGTCCTCAAGAACGTTTGGTCATCATAAGTAAACCTACCGGCTTGTCCTTTGCTGTAGAAAGGATTGGGCCACTCGCTGCAATTATTATTACTGCATTTTATTTACTTGTACTTTATTTATCTGCTATATCAAAAACCCTAAAAACTTGTCTGCTAGTATTTACAGTGAATTCCATATCAAAACTGCTTGTCAACACCTTCTGCTCCTCGTTGGGTTCGACACTCTTATTTATCGAAAGTACTACGATACACCCCCTATACTTGTGGGTCATCAAGACTATTTTCTGGCGCCGTTGCCGGGGAGTGAAGCGCTATTGGTAAGTGGAATTGGTAAGGAAAACTCTTACTGTACGTGCTGTTTTTATTTTTGCCTGCTGCTATATTTCATTATGGAGAGATCTTCTCTTGAATTCCTATTTGGGAAAACCACTACCACTGCTAAGGTAGTAGAGGAGGCGCCACCTGAGCAGGTAATCCCATTCAAAATACCTATGAAAATTGTTGAACGTGTTACGAATAACCGCTATGAAGGGGATGGAACTGTCCATCCTGGTGATCATTTATTATTTTTACATGAATTATGCGAGTTATTCAAGTGTGCAGGTATTTCAATGGTGAAGTTAAGAAGAAACTATTCTCTATATCGCTGTCTGGTAGAGCTGCACATTGGTATAAACTGCTGAAGAATGGGCGTTCTCTTGGTTGGGAGGAAATTGTACCTCTCTTTTATTCTAAATTCTATCCTCCAAGTGAGATTCACAAAGACCGGAACCTCATATATAATTTTTGGCCTCATGATGGAGAAAGTATTGCCCAAGCGTGGGGGAGATTGAAGTCATTAATGCTCAAATGCCCCATTCATGAGCTTCCTGGTAATGTGTTATTGATAACTTCTATGCAAGGCTTCCTTTCAGGATAAAACTCTATTGGATACTGCTTGTTCTGGATCATTCACTCGTAATAAAGAAGAGTTTAAATGGGACCTTCTTGATCGGATTCAGGAGAACACTGAAGGATGGGAGAACGACAAAGGTAGAGAGTCAGGTATAAAATATGATTTCGAATGCATTAAAACTTTCATGAATACTGATGATTTTCGAAATGTTAGTACTGCTTATGGCCTTGACTCTCAAGTTGTTGCAAATTTTTATAAAGCTTTTGCCTCCTATTTCGGTATGCCTAAGGAGGGTTTTAAGAATTATCATGAACCTTATAAAGATAAAACTGTTTCTCCTATGACTAGAACTATTGAAGTTAACACGTTGATCACATTATTCCTGAACCTTATATTGAAAAAGTTCCTTTTCCTGCTAAAATAAAGGAACACTCTATTATAGCTAGCGTTGTTAACAAAAGTACAAAGAAAGCTATAGAACCTGATGAACAAATAACTGTTGAACCTGCTGTAGCAATGGTTAAGGACCTTGTCACTGAAAATATAGAAGATGGACATATTATCTTTTGTGAAGATGCTTCTAATATTGTTTCACATCCTAAAAGCTCTAGGAAAACTAGTGTTCCTGTGCTTTCTGTTAGGATAGGTGATCATTGCTATTATGGTTTATGTGATATTGGTGCAAGTTCAAGTGCATTCCTTATGAGCTTTACAGGGAAATTATGCATGAAATTGGTTCTTGTGAACTTGAGGAAATTGATGTGGTTATTCAGCTTGCTAATAGAGAAACTATCTCTCCAATTGGTATTGTTAGAGATGTGGAAGTTTTATGTGGTAAGACTAAATATCCTGCTGATTTTCTAGTACTTGGTTCAGCTGCTAGTAAGACTTGTCCTATCATTTTTGGTAGACCTTTTCTGAATACTTGTGGTGCTGTTATAGATTGTAAGAAAGAGAAAATCTTTACTAAATTTGCTGGTGAATCTTATGAGTTCAATTTCTCTAAATTTGCTAAAGTTCCTTATGAAACCGAATTGCCTAATGAAGATTTTAAAGTTGCTCAGCTTGCCTCTATTGCTCTTGCTCCTAACAATGCTTTGCAGCAACATATGGAGGACCACGAAAGTGAGGTCTTTATGGAAGAAAGGAATGAGCTTGACGAAATATTCCTTCGTCAACCTATACTTAAACATAACTTACCGGTGGAAGATTTGGGTACCACTCTACCACCAAAGGAGGATCCTGTTTTGATTTAAAACCTTTACCTGATAATCTTAAATATGCTTATATTGATGATAAGAAAATATATCCTGTTATTATTAGTTCTAAACTTTCAGGTAGAGAAGAGGAAAGGTTATTGGAAGTGTTGAAGAAACACCGTGGAGCTATGGGCTATACTCTTGATGATTTGAAAGGGATCCCCTGCTATTTGTCAACATGCTATTAATATGGAACCTGATGCAAAGCCAGTTGTTGAACATCAACGTCGTTTAATACCCAAGATGAAGGAAGTGGTAAGAAATGAGGTATTGAAACTTCTTGAAGCTGGTATTATTTATCCTATTGCTGATAGTAGATGGGTAAGTCCTGTGCATTGTGTTCCTAAGAAAGGAGGAATTACTGTTGTGCCTAATGAAAATGATGAACTTATTCCTCAAAGAGTAGTAGTTGGTTATAGAATGTGCATTGATTTTAGAAAGGTTAACAAAGTTACTAAGAAGGATCATTATCCTTTACCTTTTATTGATCAAATGTTGAGAGGTTGTCTAAGAAACTCATTTTTGTTTCCTTGATGGTTATTCTGGGTTTTCTCAAATTGCTGTGAGAAAGCAAGATCAAGAGAAAACTACTTTTACTTGTCCTTATGGAACTATGCTTATAGACGTATGCCTTTTGGTTTGTAATGCTCCTGCTACTTTTCAAAGATGCATGTCTGCTATTTTTCATGGTTTTTGTGAGGAAATTGTGGAAGTCTTCATGGACGATTTTCCGTCTATGGAACTTCTTTTGATAATTGTTTGCACAATCTTGATAAAGTTTTGCAGAGATGTGAAGAAACTAATCTTGTTCTTAATTGGGAGAAATGCCACTTTATGGTCAATGAAGGAATTGTTCTTGGACATAAAATCTCTGAAAGAGGCATTGAAGTTGATCGAGCTAAAGTTGAGGCAATAGAGAAAATGCCTTGCCCAAAGATGTCAAAGGTATTCGTAGTATTCTTGGTCATGCTGGTTTCTATAGGAGGTTTATTAAAGATTTCTCTAAAATTTCAAAGCCCTTACTAATCTTCTCAAAAAGATGTACCTTTTGTTTTTGATGATGATTGTAAGGAAGCTTTTGAAACTCTGAAGAAGGCTTTAATTACTGCTCCTATTGTTCAACCACCTGATTGGACGTTACCTTTTGAAATTATGTGTGATGCTAGTGATTTTGCTGTTGGTGCTGTTCTTGGACAGCGGATAGATAAGAAGTTGAATGTTATTCATTATGCTAGTAAGACTCTTGATTCTGCTCAAAAGAATTATGCAACTACTGAAAAAGAGTTCCTAGCTGTAGTTTTTGCTTGTGACAAATTTAGACCTTATATTGTTGATTCAAAAGTCATTATTCATACTGATCATGCTGCTATTAGGTACCTTATGGAAAAGAAAGATGCTAAGCCTAGGCTTATTAGATGGGTGCTTCTTTTGCAAGAGTTTGATTTACATATTGTAGATAGGAAAGGTGCTGAAAATCCTGTTGCTGATAATTTGTCTAGATTGGAAAACATTGCTTATGATCCTATTCCTGTTAATGATAGTTTTCCAAATGAACAGTTGGCTGCAATAAGGGTAAGTTCGCGAGATAGTCCTTGGTATGCTGATTATGCTAACTTTATTGTTTCCAAGTACTTGCCTCCAACCTTTTCAGCTCAGCAAAGAAGGAAATTCTTTTATGACTTGAGGCATTATTTTTGGGATGACCCACATTATATAAAGAAGGAGTAGATGGCATTATGCGAAGATGTGTTCCAGAACATGAACAACGAGAGATATTGAGAAAGTGCCATGGTAGTGCTTATGGAGGACATCATGCTGGAGATAGAACTGCACAAAAGGTTCTACAATCAGGTTTTTATTGGCCTACCCTCTTTAAAGATGCAAGAAAGTTTATTTTATCTTGTGATGAATGTCAAAGAGTTGGTAATATCTCTAGACGTAATGAAATGCCTATGATTATTCTCTTGTTATTGAACCATTTGATTGTTGGGGATTCGACTTTATGGGTCCTTTTCCTCCTTCAGAAGGTAATACTCATATACTTGTTGCTGTTGATTATGTTACTAAATGGGTAGAAGCTATACCTACAAAAGTGCTGATGGTGAGACCTCTTTAAAAATGCTTCAAGATGTTATTTTTCCTAGGTTTGGTGTGCCTAGATATCTTATGACTGATGGAGGTTCTCATTTTATTCATGGTGGTTTTAGAAAGACCCTTGCTAAATATGGTGTTAATCATAGAATTGCTTCAGCTTATCATCCCCAAACTAGTGGGCAAGTAGAATTATCAAATAGAGAGATTAAATCTATCTTGCAAAAGACTGTTAATAAATCTAGAAAGAATTGGGCTAGTAAGTTAAATGATGCTTTATGGGCTTATAGAACTGCTTATAAAAACCCTATGGGTATGTCTCCTTATAAAATGGTTTATGGTAAAGCTTGTCACTTGCCTCTAGAATTAGAACACAAAGCTTATTGGGCAGTGAGGGAACTTAATAGAGACTTTAAACTTGCTGGTGAAAAGAGGTTGCTTCATTTGAGTTCTTTAGATGAATGGAGAAGTGAGGCTTATGAAAATGCTAGACTTTTTAAAGAGAAAGTTAAGAAATGGCATGATAGGAGAATTATTAAAAGAGAGTTTAATGTTGGTGAGAAAGTTCTATTGTATAGGTCTCGTCTCAGATTTTTTGCAGGAAAATTACTCTCAAAATGGGAAGGACCTTTTGTTATTGTGGAGGTATATCGTTCAGGTGCAATAAAGATTGCTTCACTCAAAGACAACTCTACACAAGTGGTGAATGGACAAAGACTCAAACATTATATTTCTGGAGATCCTTATGATGAAGATGTTGATACTATTCAAGTGGTGACTCCGGAAGTTTTCATTGAAAAGCAAATTCAGGGGACTGCAGAGTCTGTTTTCGAATAGGTAACATTTTGGTAAGAAAAAGTTCGCGTTTAACTTTCCAAGAGTTATTTTTGTTATTTATTTTAAATATGAAAAATAAGAGACCAAACCGGGTAGGAAAGGTGCCCGAGGGCACCTCACCATGCCGTGGCGCGGGCCCACCCCTGGCCGCGCCGCCACGTGGTGAGGGCGCCTCGGAGCCCGTCTCCGACCAGGTTTTCTCCTGTACCTTCCTTTTGTTGTAAAACTTTTTGCTATATAATCCCCCGGAACCCCCGAGGTCCGTATATCGCCTTTTCGTCGTGTTTTTGTTTCGAGCTGTTTCTGCCAGATTCCACCTTCAAGTTTTAGAAGCACCATGGTCTCCAACAACAACAAGGGCAAGGAGCCTTTGGAAGATGATCCCCAAGACCCTATGCTGAAGGAGGAGATCGAGAGTGAAGATGAAGGAGAAGTGGAGGAAGATCCGCGTCAATACCCTCACGCCACCATTGCAAGCATTGGAGTGGTGGCAAACCCTTTCAACCTCAAGAGAGGCGCGGATGAGCACCGGAGGGAAGGTTCCATGTCGCTTCTTGGCTCCAAGGACATCTTCTCCAGGCATCGATAACCCCTTCATACTCTTATCCATAAGCATCAAATTGAGAGGATCCCTGAGGCAGAATTGCCCAATAGCTGGAATATAGATCGTTCTAACAGTGCAGGAAAAAGAGTTCTAAGTCCGATGAGAAGTGGGGAGACAACTCCAGAGCTGGGATTCACAGTCCGATAAATTCATGAACCGTATTGAGCACAACACGGAGTTGATCCATATCCTCACCCACAAGATTGATGAACCGAAGGAGCTGGTTGATAAGCTTATTAAGGATTCACCACCACCGCCGAAGGAGTATTCATCATTGGTATTGGCATCCCCTTGGCTTGTTCCAAGCTTGGGAGTGCCGCGGTATCACACCATTATATTTATCTTTTACCTTTCAATAGAGTCATATCATGAGTAGGGAAGTTATCTTATAAGATGGTTTGCAGTGTGGAAGTATCTCTCTTTTAGTTGGTTATCTATGTATCCCTTGGTGTGAGTTGCCGTTATGGAATATTAATGAGAAGTTTCATCATTTACTTTCTGCATACTTTATTTTAGTTTGCAATCTCTGTCATATGGATGATCTTGTTATTAGTATTGGTGTCACTTTGGGAGCATCAAGTAAATCTTTTTGGTTTTGGCAAACTTAGCATTGGTCAGTAGTTACAATACTTTGAGGCTTAAGTAGAGAGAGGGAAGTGCATGTAGATATATTATTCCATGATCTTTCTTTCTTGTTGGCTCATAAGCTTAGTATTCCAAGTTAAAATTATTTGTGCTTCCAAGGAAGATTGCATGATTGTTTTACTACATATATATTTGTTTGTATCCCTCAACTCTTATGCTTGCTACACAACCTTGCTAGCCGAAAAACCTGTATTGAGAGGGAATGCTTCTCATACATCCAAACCTTGAGCCAAACCATTGCCATTTGTGTCCACCATAACTACCTATCATGTGGTATTTCCTGCCACTCCAAATAAATACTTCATGTGCTACCTTTAATTATTCAAAAACTATTACCTCTCATTTGTGTCACTGTTTACTAGCTCATGAGGAAGTATGTGGGTTGTTCTTTATTTAACTTGTCGGACAGAATTTCACCAATGGACTAGTGGCATATACATCCGCTTATCCAAAAACTTGCAAAAAGAGCTGGCAAATGGGGTGCCCAGTCCCAATTAATTATAACTATAACCACTTGATTCTCTTCACATGTTTTGCCAATGATTTATCAAAAGCCAATTTTGTTTTTGCCACACTTGTTTTTGCCCATTTTGCTTTTGCCACTCTAAATTTTGACATTTTGCTTTTGCCACGCTTAACAGGCAAAACTGCTACCCAAACTGGTTTTTGCCGTTTTTGCTTTTGCCACTCTCTACATGCAAAAGTGTGGCAAAAGCAAAATGTCAAAAATTAGAGTGGCAAAAGCAAAAACGGCAAAAACAAGTGTGGCAAAAACAAAATTTTCCCAATTTCAAAGTGTTAAACATTTTCAAATAGGCACTCCTCCATGGTATGTGATTGTTGGAAGGCACCCGAGGATTTGGTTAGCCATGGCTTGTGTAAGCAAAGGTTGGGAGGAGTGTCATACCAATTTATAAATATGCATGTGTAAACAAAAGAGAAGAGAGATGATCTACCCTTGGGTAGAAATAACGTCCTTCATGGGAGCCGCTCTTGAAAGTCTGGTTGACAAGGGGGATAGAGTGCCCACTGCCATTCGTTGACAACGACATGCATAGCTTAATACTTATTTTATACTCTCTATATGATTTCAAAACTTAAAAGCTCTAGCACATGATTTCATCCCTGCTTCCCTCTGCGAAGGGCCTATCTTTTACTTTCATGTTGAGTCAGTAAACCTATTCCCTTCTATCTAGAGAAAGCATTTGAGTTGTTGTGATCCAACCATCTATATGTTGATATTTTCAATCATGTCTTTTATGCTTACTTGTGTAGCACAAAGCTTTTATCTGAATGAATATAACTTTGAAAGTTATCAATGACTGTAAATGAGATTGTTACGATTGAGCATGTAAGTTCTGCAATATAAGCTCTAGTATAAAGACTCTCCTCGAAAGATAAGTACAATCTGTTAATTGTTCTCTGACCAAGAACAAAGTTTGCCATCACCAATTACGATTTTCTCTATGAACCTTATTATGACTCCCTTTACTTGTTTCAAGTTAAGTTATATGAAGGGAAGTTGCTGTCTAGAATGACTTGTGTATTAATAAATGTGATGTTTCTTGTCCGTATTTTGTTTATCGACACTTCGCTCCATAAACCTGTGGTCTTGTTTATCGAGCTCAGCTTTCGCTTGGGGACAAGCGAGGTCTAAGCTTGGGGGAGTTGATACGTCCATTTTGCATCACTATTTTATATCATAATTCAGTGTTATTCATTGATATATTTCATATTTAGAGATGATACTTATGTTATTCTACCTATTTTGCATGTTTGATGATTATTGGAGAATTAAACACCGGAGTCAGATTTCTGCTGGAAAAAGGACCGTCAAGACATCATATTTCTGAAGATCAATAATTCGAGGAAAATATCCAGAAGTTCCTATTTTGTCAGATGCCGGAGGCAGCCAAAAGGGGGGGCCAAGGTGGGCCACCATGGGCCCTCACCATGTGGTGGCGCGACCCACCTTGCTGGCGCGCCGCCACGTGGTGAGGAGGCCCTGGCCCACCTCTGCCAGCCCCCCTTTCGTGTACATCATCCCCAGGAAACCCTAAGCCTAGGGGAGACGTCGAGGAAATATTCCGCCGCCTCCACGAGGCGGAAAACACCAGAGAGAGAAAAGCTCTCCGGCAGGGAGAAATCTGCCGGGGAAATTCCTTCCCGGAGGGGGGAAATCATCGCCATCGTCACCGTCATCGAGCTGAACTTCATTGGGATCATCATCATCATCTCCACCGCCAGCGCCATCATCTCCACCGCTCCACTCCGTTCCGCTGTAACATCTAGGGTTGAATCTTGTCTAGTTCATAGGGGAAGCTTTCCCGGTGTTAATTACTCCTTGTGGTTGATGCTATTGAGTGAAACCGTTGAATTAAGGTTTATGTCCAGATTGTTATTCATCATTATATCACCTCTGATCATGTTCCATATGATGTCTTGTGATTAGTTCGTTTAGTTCTTGAGGACATGGGAGAAGTCTTGATGTTAGTAGTGAATCATGTTGAGTAATATTTAATGGTTTGATATTTAAGTTGTGGTGTTATTCTTCTAGTGGTGTCATGTGAACGTCGAATACATGACACTTCACCTTTATGAGCCTAGGGAATGCATTGTGTATTCGGTTGCCAATTGTGGGGTTGCCGGAGTGACAGAAACCTAAACCCCCGTTGGTATATCGATGCATGAGGGATAGCAGGATCTCAGAGTTTAAGGCTGTGGTTAGATTTATCTTAATTACTTTCTTGTATTTGCGGATGCTTGCAAGGGGTTTAATCACAAGTATGTATTAGTCCTAGGAAGGGCGGTGCATTAGCATAGGTTCACCCACACAACACTTATCAAAACAATGAAGATTAATTAACTATATGAAGCGAAAGCACTTGACGAAACTCCCGTGTGTCCTCAAGAACGTTTGGTCATCATAAGTAAACCTACCGGCTTGTCCTTTGCTGTAGAAAGGATTGGGCCACTCGCTGCAATTATTATTACTACATTTTATTTACTTGTACTTTATTTATCTGCTATATCAAAACCCCCTAAAAACTTGTCTGCTAGTATTTACAGTGAATTCCATATCAAAACTGCTTGTCAACACCTTCTGCTCCTCGTTGGGTTCGACACTCTTATTTATCGAAAGTACTACGATACACCCCCTATACTTGTGGGTCATCAACTACCAACTAGCTACTGCCATGTACCCATAGTCCAAGGATGAACTATTCACGCATCACTCCGAGTTAGGCATGGCGATGTAGAGTCCTCCGGTGATGATTCCCCTCTCCGACAGGGTGCCGGGAAGAGCTTCGGAACCCTCCCGAGATAGGGTTGACGACGGCGGCGGCTCTGGAACTTTTCATGGAATATGTCTCGGGTGTCTAGGGTTTTCCCGAATAGATGAATATATAGGCGAAGGGGCGACGTCGGTGGGCACCCGAGGGGCCCATACCATGCCACGGCGCGACAGGAAGTGGGGCCGCGGCGCCATGTGGTGTGGCCGCCTCCTCGGTCCCCTTCGTGTCTCCTTCGGACTCCGTGTAAGTGACGGTAAAATAGGGACCTGGTCTTTTGTTTCGTCCAATTCCGAGAATATTTCCAGAACAACTTTTCTGGAATACAAAAATAGCAGAAAACAGGAACTGGCAGTGTGGCATCTTGTTAATAGGTTAGTCCCAGAAATGCATAAAAATGCTATGAAGTGTAAATAAAACATGTAGCAATTAGTATAATATTAGCATAGAACATCAGAAATTATGGATACGTTGGAGACGTATCAATATGCCACTAGTCCGGTTGTGAAAGTCTGCCTGATAAGACTGATAGAGAAACCCCACATAACTTCCTCATGAGCTAGTAAACAGTGACACAAAGTAAGGAGTAATAAAGTTTTGAATAGTTTAGAGGTAGCACATGAAGTATTTACTTGGAATGGCAAGAAATACCACATATAGGTAGTTATGGTGGACATAGATGGCATGGATTTTGACTCAAGGTTTGGATGCACGAGAAGCATTCCCTCTTAGTACAGAGCTTAGGCTAGTAAGGTTTTTTTTGAAGCAAACACATGATATCAAATGAATACACCAAGGCTCATATAAAAACATATTGTAAGCATTATACAACTCCACACCGTCTTCCTTGTTAACCAAACCCTTTTACCAGAAAATATCTAGACCTTAGAGATACCAATTATGCAAACCATGTTTCAACAAGCTTTCCGGTAGTTCTTTACTAATAGGTTTTAACTACATGATACAAAAGCTTAAGCATGATCTACTTGATAACTCAAAACAATTGATAAGTATCAAATATCCAAGACAGTGATCTATAAAGATATGTAAGTCTTTTCCATTATACCATCTACCACATGTAGCATTTTCTGTTCCAACCAAACACCAATCAACTTATTTCAACAAAAAGCTCTCTTTAAATAATCATAATGAAAGCAAGAGAGTACTAATTCTAAAAGAACGAACAACTCTGACAAGAGATGCATGAAAAACAGGAGCTAAAAAGCATAGCAATAGCTAGACAAGAATACTCAACAAGTATAAGAGAAGAATACGAGTATTCACATGAAAAAGCGGAGCATGTCTCTCTTCCAAACAAGATTGCTAGGATCCAATCAAGTTGATTCAGAAAATAAAATAACAATGCAAAAATAAAAGCACACATACTCTCCAAGTAAAGCACATATGATTTGAAAGAATTAAAATATAGTTTCACTATAGATGACCTGATAAGTTGATGATGAAGAAGGGGATGCCTTGGGCATACCCAAGCTTAGACGCTTGAGTCTTCTTGAAATATGCTGGGGTGATCCATGGGAGCATCCCCAAGCTTAGGCTCTTCACTCTTCTTGATCACATTATATCATCCTTCTCTCTTGACCCTTGAAAACTTCTGCCACACCAAACTCAGAGTAGTTCTCATTAGAGGGCAATCAAAAACTCACATGTTCTATATAGATAAAATTTGACTTTTAGTTTAAACATTAGCTACAGCCACTGATGTTATGTGAAGCTCTTCCACCTCAAAAAAAATTCCACTCAACATTAGTAAAAGAGAGAATGCAAAATATTAGACAAAATCTGCCTAAAACAGAACAGTCCCTAAAGACGAATTTTTTCGAGACACTTACGTTGCTCAGATCAGAAAACTTTGAACTAACGAAAGATGCATACATATCTTAAGATTACGCACAAACAATTTCAGATTTTTTCAAATTTTCTGTGATTTTACATAAGTGAAACGGTGAACAACAGAAATATGTTCCCGCAGAAATCCAAATCTAGCATCATCTTTATATTAGAAGCTTCACTTGGCACAACAATGCAAGAAAATAAAGACACAAAGGCATTGCTACAGAAGTAAACAACACCTTGACTCTAAAAGAAAAGAAAAATTGCAGAAATAAAACAATGGGTTGTCTCCCATAAGCGCTTTTCTTTAACGCCTTTCAGCTAGGCGCAGAAAGTAAAAATCAAGTGTTTCCAAGAGAAGAAGCATCCAGATCATCAAAAGTTTCCTCCAATACACAGCTTGTCACAATAGGCACTTTTGGTTTAGGTAATCCTTGGGAAGAAAATTTAAATAATTCATTATGTGATTCACCCTCAATTGTACTAAGTGTTTTATCAGTTTTAAACACATTAGGCGGTTTTGGTTTTGGGACATACATACATTTTTGTTCTTTCCCACAAAAGCTTTATGCTTCCTTTTAAACTTAATAGAGGAGAAAGTTGAACTTAGAGTATCCATAGCTTCTTCTAATTCATTAATCCTAAGGTTTTCATTATCACGGATAGTGCTAGCTTCTAAAATAGTAATTCTCTTATTAATGTCTCTCAGTGACTCATTAACCTTGCTAGAACTACCAAACAAATCCGGTAAATTTTTCTCCATGGACTCCAATTTTTTCATAACATCTTCCAAAGTAACCTCAATTTTAAGATCATTAATAGGCGGTATTCCTACCAAACTTTCAATTATATTGCATGCTTCCAAAGCAGGAGTTCCCAGGAAGTTACCTCCTGTCAAAGTATCTAGAACATACCGGTATCAACTAGTGATAACAACATAAAAATTTCTAAGCAGGATCATGGTAGAATATTTCTTAGTACATCTACGATGAGCATCACTGATCCTATACCAAGCATCTTTCAAACTTTCTCCACCTTGTTGCTTAAAGGACCGGACTTCAATTTCAGGGGTACTCATTTTAACAAGATTAAAACAGAACAATAAAATAACAACTCGAATTAAGCAACTAATTTTTTTTTGTTTTTGATAAATAAAACAAACAAGACAAGATAAAAATAAACTAAGCAAGACAATAACCAAATAAAGAGATTGGAAGCGAGAGACTCCCCTTGCAGAAATCTTCTATCTCCCCGGCAACGGCGCCAGAAAACTAGCTTGATACGTGTAAAGCACACGTCCGTTGGGAGACCCCAAGAGGAAGGTATGATGTAATGTAGCAGCAAGTTTTCCTCAGTACGAAACCAAGGTTATCAATCCAGTAGGAGTAGAAGCACTTCTGAAGGTTGTCGGTGGAGGAGTGTAGTGCGGCGCAACACTAGGGAAACCAGCACCTGACGTGGAATCTGCCACAATCAAACTACTTTGCCCCAAAGATACAGTGAGGTTGTCAATCTCACCGGTCTTGCTGAAACTAAGGGTTAAACGTATGGTGTGGAAAATGATGATTAATTGCAGAGAATGAAAAGGAACAATGATTGCAGTAGGTTTTATTTATCAGATGTAAAAGAATGGACCGGGTCCACAGTTCACTAGTGGTGTCTCTCCATAAAAGATAACTAACATGCTGGGTAAACAAATTACAGCTGGGCAATTGACAAAATATTGAGTGCATAACAATGCATATATATGACACGATGACTACTATGATATTCATGCGGGCATTTGATGACCCACAAGTATAGGGGGTGTATCGTAGTACTTTCGATAAATAAGAGTGTCGAACCTAACGAGGAGCAGAAGGTGTTGACAAGCAGTTTTGGTATGGAATTCACTGTAAATACTAGCAGACAAGTTTTTAGGGGTTTTTGATACAGCAGATAAATAAAGTACAAGTAAATAAAATGCAGTAATAATAATTGCAGCGAGTGGCCCAATCCTTTCTACAGCAAAGGACAAGCCGGTAGGTTTACTTATGATGACCAAACGTTCTTGAGGAAACACGGGAATTTCGTCAAGTGCTTTCGCTTCATATAGTTGATTAATCTTCATTGTTTTGATAAGTGTTGTGTGGGTGAACCTATGCTAATGCACCGCCCTTCCTAGGACTAATACATACTTGTGATTAAACCCCTTGCAAGCATCCGCAAATACAAGAAAGTAATTAAGATAAATCTAACCACAGCCTTAAACTCTGCGATCCTGCTATCCCTCATGCATCAA
This sequence comes from Poa pratensis, assembly GCA_947311845.1. Taxonomy (NCBI): domain Eukaryota; kingdom Viridiplantae; phylum Streptophyta; class Magnoliopsida; order Poales; family Poaceae; genus Poa; species Poa pratensis. Next base: position 97,143,860 of record CAMZMU010000107.1, on the reverse strand, counting down.
TATACCAACGGGGGTTTAGGTTTCTATCACTCGGCAACCCCACAATTGGCAACCGAATACACAATGCATTCCCCTAGGCCCATAAAGGTGAAGTGTCATGTAGTCGACGTTCACATGACACCACTAGAAGAATAACACCACAACTTAAATATCAAACCATTAAATATTACTCAACACGATTCACTACTAACATCAAGACTTCTCCCATGTCCTCAAGAACTAAACGAACTACTCACAAGACATCATATGGAACATGATCAGAGGTGATATAATGATGAATAACAATCTGGACATAAACCTTAATTCAACGGTTTCACTCAATAGCATCAACCACAAGGAGTAATTAACACAGGGAAAGCTTCCCCTATGAACTAGACAAGATTCAACCCTAGATGTTACAGCGGAACGGAGTGGAGCGACGGAGATGATGGTGCTGGCGGTGGAGATGATGATGATCCCAATGAAGTCCAGCTCGATGACGGTGACGATGGCGACGATTTCCCCCCTCCGGGAAGGAATTTCCCTGGCAGATTTCTCACTGCCGGAGAGCTTTTCTCTCTCTGGTGTTTTCCGCCTCGTGGAGGCGGCGGAATATTTCCTCGACGTCCCCCCCTAGGCTTAGGGTTTCCTGGGGATGATGTACACGAAAGGGGACTGGCAGAGGTGGGCCAGGGCCTCCTCACCACGTGGCGGCGCGCCAGCAAGGTGGGCCGCGCCACCACATGGTGAGGGCCCATGGTGGCCCACCTTGCCCCCCTTTTGGCTGCCTCCGGCATCTGACAAAATAGGAACTTCTGGATATTTTCCTTGAATTATTGATCTTCAGAAATATGGTGATTTGACGGTCCTTTTTCCAGCAGAATTCTGACTCCGGTGTTTAATTCTCCAATAATCATCAAACATGCAAAATAGGTAAAATAACATAAGTATCATCTCTAAATATGAAATATATCAATGAATAACAGTAAATTATAATATAAAATAGTGATGCAAAATGGACGTATCAACTCCCCCCAAGCTTAGACCTCGCTTGTCCCCAAGCGAAAGCTGAACTCAGTAAACAAGACCACATGTTTATGGAGTGAAGTGTCGATAAACAAAATACGGACAAGAAGCATCACATTTATTAATACACAAGTCATTCTATACAGCAACTTCCCTTCATATAACTTAACTTGAAACAAGTAAAGGGAGTCACAATAAGGTGCATAGAGAAAATCATAATTGGTGATGGCAAATTTTGTTCTTGGTCAGAGAACAATTAACAGATTGTACTTATCTTTCGAGCAGAGTCTTTATACTAGAGCTTATATTGCAGAACGTACATGCTCAATCATAACAATCTCCTTTACAGTCATTGATAACTTTCAAAGTTATATTCATTCAGATAAAAACTTTGTGCTACACAAGGAAATATAAAAGACATGATTGAAAATATCAACATATAGATGGTTGGATCACAACAACTCAAATGCTTGCTCGAGATAGAAGGGAATAGGTTTACTGACTCAACATGAAAGTAAAAGATAGGCCCTTCGCAGAGGGAAGCAGGGATGAAATCATGTGCTAGAGCTTTTAAGTTTTGAAATATAGAGAGTATAAAGTAAGTTTTAAGCTATGTATGTCGTTGTCAACGAATGGCAGTGGGCACTCTATCCCCCTTGTCAACCAGACTTTCTAGAGCGGCTCCCATGAAGGACGTTATTTCTACCCAAGGGTAGATCATCCCTCTTCTCTTTTGTTTACACATGCATATTTATAAATTGGTATGACACTCCTCCCAACCATTGCTTACACAAGCCATGGAGGAGTGCCTATTTTATAATGTTTAACACTTTGAAGTTTGCTTTTGATAAATCATTGGCAAAACATGTGAAGAGAATCAAGTGGTTATAGTTATAATTAATTGGGACTGGGCACCCCATTTGCCAGCTCTTTTTGCAAGTTTTGGATAAGCGGATGTATATGCCACTAGTCCATTAGTGAAAGTCTGTCTGACAAGTAAAATAGAGAACAACCCACATACTTCCTCATGAGCTAGTAAACAGTGACACAAATGAGAGGTAATAGTTTTTGAATAATTAAAGGTAGCACATGAAGTATTTACTTGGAGTGGCAGGAAATACCACATGATAGGTAGTTATGGTGGACACAAATGGCAATGGTTTGGCTCAAGGTTTGGATGTATGAGAAGCATTCCCTCTCAATACAGGTTTTTCGGCTAGCAAGGTTGTGTAGCAAGCATAAGAGTTGAGGGATACAAACAAATATATGTAGTAAAAACAATCATGCAATCTTCCTTGGAAGCACAAATAATTTTAACTTGAGAATACTAAGCTTATGAGCCAACAAGAAAGAAAGATCATGGAATAATTTATCTGCATGCACTTCCCTCTCTACTTAAGCCTCAAAGTATTGTAACTACTGACCAATGCTAAGTTTGCCAAAACCAAAAAGATTTACTTGATGCTCCCAAAGTGGTACCAATACTAATGACAAGATTATCAACATGAAAGAAATTGCAAACTAAAATAAAGTATGCAGAAAGTAAATGATGAAACTTCTCATTAATATTCCATAACGGCAACTCACACCAAGGGATACATAGATAACCAACTAAAAGAGAGATACTTCCACACTGCAAACCATCCTATAAGATAACTTCCCTACTCACGATATGACTCTATTGAAAGGTAAAAGGTAAAGATAATGGTGTGATACCGCGGCACTCCCCCAAGCTTGGAACAAGCCAAGGGGATGCCAATACCAATGATGAATTACTCCTTCGGCGGTGGTGAAATATCCTCATCATCAAACTTCCAAGGCAGAGGCTCTCCGCCAACAAATGATGCTTGGTCTCTGGTATCCTGAAACTGGCAGCAGAGCTTATGCGTTTAAACCTGATTTCATACTCACAGTTTTGATTCTGAACATCGTAGAGTTGCGCTTGTAGTTTGTTGGTGGTCTCATGGAGTGAGAAAATGTCCTCCCAGAGCTTTGCGGTCTCCTTCTTGTGTTCAGCCTCAAGTCCAGACACCATCCTGTTAAAGATGTCCAATTCACGTTCCGCCATCTTCTTGTATGTAAAGACCTCTTGCTCCAGCTTCTCCATCCTGTCTTCCAGGCTTCCTTCCTCTTTAGGACCTTGAACGTCTTCCACTTGCAACTCCCCATCCTTGAGCATCGACTCCTTCGGATGCATCTTCAACTCATTCATGTACGGGTTGACGACGTTCGCGAAGAAGCTGTCCTTGGAGGGCTCAGACGAAGACATGGCGGCTCTAGATCCACGGATGAAATCTGGCAGAAACAGATCGAAACAAAAACACGACGAAAAGGCGATATACGTACCTCGGGGGATTCGGGGGATTATATAGCAAAAAAATTTACACAAAAGGAAGGTACAGGAGAAAACCTGGTCGGAGACGGGCTCCGAGGCGCCCTCACCACGTGGCGGCGCGGCCAGGGGTGGGCCCGCGCCACGCATGGTGAGGTGCCCTCGGGAACCGTTTCCTACCCGGTTTGGTCTCTTATTTTTCCATATTTAAAATAAATAACAAAAATATCTATTGGAAGGTTAAACGCGAACTTTTTCTTACCGAAACTGTTACCTATTCGAAAACAGACTCTGCAGTCCCCTGAATTTGCTTTTCAATGAAAACTTCCGGAGTCACCACTTGAATAGTATCAACATCTTCATCGTAAGGATCTCCAGAAATATAATGTTTGAGTCTTTGTCATTCACCACTTGTGTAGAGTTGTCTTTAAGTGAAGCAATCTTTATTGCACCTGAACGATATACCTCCACAATAACAAAGGGTCCTTCCCATTTTGAGAGTAATTTTCCTGCAAAAAATCTGAGACGAGACCTATACAATAGAACTTTCTCACCAACATTAAACTCTCTTTTAATAATTCTCCTATCATGCCATTTCTTAACTTTCTCTTTAAAAAGTCTAGCATTTTCATAAGCCTCACTTCTCCATTCATCTAAAGAACTCAAATGAAGCAACCTCTTTTCACCAGCTAGCTTAAAGTCTCTATTAAGCTCCCTCACTGCCCAATAAGCTTTGTGTTCTAATTCTAGAGGCAAGTGACAAGCTTTACCATAAACCATTTTATAAGGAGACATACCCATAGGGTTTTTATAAGCAGTTCTATAAGCCCATAAAGCATCATTTAACTTACTAGCCCAATTCTTTCTAGATTTATTAACAGTCTTTTGCAAGATAGATTTAATCTCTCTATTTGATAATTCTACTTGCCCACTAGTTTGTGGATGATAAGCTGAAGCAATTCTATGATTAACACCATATTTAGCAAGGGTCTTTCTAAAACCACCATGAATAAAATGAGAACCTCCATCAGTCATAAGATATCTAGGCACACCAAACCTAGGAAAAATAACATCTTGAAGCATTTTTAAAGAGGTCTCACCATCATCACTCTTTGTAGGTATAGCTTCTACCCATTTAGTAACATAATCAACAGCAACAAGTATATGAGTATTACCTTCTGAAGGAGGAAAAGGACCCATAAAGTCGAATCCCCAACAATCAAATGGTTCAATAACAAGAGAATAATTCATAGGCATTTCATTACGTCTAGAGATATTACCAACTCTTTGACATTCATCACAAGATAAAATAAACTTTCTTGCATCTTTAAAGAGGGTAGGCCAATAAAAACCTGATTGTAGAACCTTTTGTGCAGTTCTATCTCCAGCATGATGTCCTCCATAAGCACTACCATGGCACTTTCTCAATATCTCTCGTTGTTCATGTTCTGGAACACATCTTCGCATAATGCCATCTACTCCTTCTTTATATAAATGTGGGTCATCCCAAAAATAATGCCTTAAGTCATAAAAGAATTTCCTTCTTTGCTGAGCTGAAAAGGTTGGAGGCAAGTACTTGGAAACAATAAAGTTAGCATAATCAGCATACCAAGGACTATCTCGCGAACTTACCCTTATTGCAGCCAACTGTTCATTTGGAAAACTATCATTAACAGGAATAGGATCATAAGCAATGTTTTCCAATCTAGACAAATTATCAGCAACAGGATTTTCAGCACCTTTCCTATCTACAATATGTAAATCAAACTCTTGCAAAAGAAGCACCCATCTAATAAGCCTAGGCTTAGCATCTTTCTTTTCCATAAGGTACCTAATAGCAGCATGATCAGTATGAATAATGACTTTTGAATCAACAATATAAGGTCTAAATTTGTCACAAGCAAATACTACAGCTAGGAACTCTTTTTCAGTAGTTGCATAATTCTTTTGAGCAGAATCAAGAGTCTTACTAGCATAATGAATAACATTCAACTTCTTATCTATCCGCTGTCCAAGAACAACGCCAACACAAAATCACTAGCATCACACATAATTTCAAAAGGTAACGTCCAATCAGGTGGTTGAACAATAGGAGCAGTAATTAAAGCCTTCTTCAGAGTTTCAAAAGCTTCCTTACAATCATCATCAAAAACAAAAGGTACATCTTTTTGGAGAAGATTAGTAAGGGGCTTTGAAATTTTAGAGAAATCTTTAATAAACCTCCTATAGAAACCAGCATGACCAAGAATACTACGAATACCTTTGACATCTCTGGGGCAAGGCATTTTCTCTATTGCCTCAACTTTAGCTCGATCAACTTCAATGCCTCTTTCAGAGATTTTATGTCCAAGAACAATTCCTTCATTGACCATAAAGTGGCATTTCTCCCAATTAAGAACAAGATTAGTTTCTTCACATCTCTGCAAAACTTTATCAAGATTGTGCAAACAATTATCAAAAGAAGTTCCATAGATGAAAAATCGTCCATGAAGACTTCCACAATTTCCTCACAAAAACCATGAAAAATAGCAGACATGCATCTTTGAAAAGTAGCAGGAGCATTACACAAACCAAAAGGCATACGTCTATAAGCATAGGTTCCATAAGGACAAGTAAAAGTAGTTTTCTCTTGATCTTGCTTTCTCACAGCAATTTGAGAAAACCCAGAATAACCATCAAGGAAACAAAAATGAGTCTTCTTAGACATCCTCTCAATCATTTGATCAATAAAAGGTAAAGGATAATGATCCTTCTTAGCAACTTTGTTGACCTTCCTAAAATCAATGCACATTCTATAACCAACTACTACTCTTTGAGGAATAAGTTCATAATTTTCATTGGGCACAACAGTAATTCCTCCTTTCTTAGGAACACAATGCACAGGACTTACCCATCTACTATCAGCAATAGGATAAATAATACCAGCTTCAAGAAGTTTCAATACCTCATTTCTTACCACTTCCTTCATCTTGGGTATTAAACGACGTTGATGTTCGACAACTGGCTTTGCATCAGGTTCCATATTAATAGCATGTTGACAAATAGCAGGGGAGATCCCTTTTAAATCATCAATAGTATATCCCATAGCTCCACGGTGTTTCTTCAATACCTCCAATAACCTTTCCTCTTCTCTACCTGAAAGTTTAGAACTAATAATAACAGGATATATTTTCTTATCATCAATATAAGCATATTTAAGATTATCAGGTAAAGGTTTTAAATCAAAAACGGGATCCTCCTTTGGTAATAGAGTGGTACCCAAATCTTCCACCGGTAAGTTATGTTTAAGTATAGGTTGACGAAGGAATATTTCGTCAAGTGATACGTGCATTTTATATCATCATTTATGCAACCTTTAGTAGCATATTAGAATGTTATATGCACTGTTATATCAATGTTTTTACATGTTTTAGATGATTTAGGGGACTTTCATACAAAGTCCCTATTTTTGGTATTTAATTTCTGGGAGGCAGAAAACCCCCTTTTTCTTGTTTTTATTGTTTCAGGAGTTTCAGGAACCCAAATAATAAAAGGAAAAATACCACGGAGGTTTTTCATCGGAAGGAAGGCAATGGAAAGAAGACCGAAGAGAGGAGAGCCACGAGGGCCAAAAGGGGGTGGCCCACGCGGCCCATGTACCTGGCCGCGTGGGGCCCACCAAATGGACCTCGGGCACCTCCTCCCCTGGGGCTTTTTAGCAACGCCTTCGTCTCACCCGAAAACCTACGCCCTAATTTTTCCTAGTCCATCCGAGGTCGCGGCGGCGGCGAAACTTCTGATTCCCTCCAAGGGGGATCAGATCCTGTGCTCCGGAACTCCGGAGAGGGGGAAATCACCGTCATCGTCATCACCTCTCCTCCTTGGCGTGGGAGGAGGCCTCTACATCATCACCCCCATCAAGACCAGCACCATCTCCATCATCATCTTCGTGATCCACTCCGTTCCCCTCATAGTTTGAGAGTTGCTATACCTAGATACTTGTCTTGTGCTACTATTCATGTTTGTGATTGAGTACTTGTCATTATTTGTGGGTGAAGTTATAATTTCAGATTGTGTTGTACCACTTATGCCACTGATTATGATCATGTTTGCACGTTGTGAGTAGTTCCCGCATGTTCCTGAGGGCATAGGATGAATTGGCAATGATTTATATATAACATGTGTTGGTATTTTGTCAAGAGTTTATCTTTTATGTGATTCTATGATGGTGTTGTGCGAGCGTCGACTGCACAACACTTCACCTATATGGGCTCATAGGAGAACACCGTAGTATAATGAATTGAGGAAGACTTGGGAGGACAAGTAAACCTGAGATTGAGTCATGAAGTTATATTATGAGGGTATTAGTATCGGGGACCTTAGAGTGTAATGCTATGGTGGGACATTATGTCTTAATAATTCTTGTGCAGTCATTTACTTGGCCACATGATCCATCTAAGGTGTTGCAGTCTATTTATTTAGCTATACCGAATTATGGCTCCGTCCAAAGAAGATTAAAACTTGACAAGGTATTCAACGTGTTGTTTAATAAATCTCTATGCCTAGTGATATCCATGCCGCCCTTGGGAACGTTTTCCACATATAAGTTACACATCACTTGAGCTTGTCCTCTTGTCACATAAGAGGATTGGGCTTTCTCTCTTTGAGAGCTTTCACTTGCTACTGTTACTTGCTGCATTGGAGTTATACAAACCGAAAATACCAAAAACACTTGCATCTTTTATTGTTTTATTTATCAATCTTACTAACCAATACCTTCAGCTCCTCGTGGGTTCGACAACCTTTTCTAATTGAAAGGTACTACAATTGATCTCCTGCACTTGGGAGTCATCAAGATACTTTTCTGGCGCCGTTGCCGGGAAGCGTTGCGCTATTGGTAAGAAGTTTGGTAAGAAAACTTGAAAGCTGAATTTTATTTGCTGTTTTATCTCATTGATACTATGGCATTTATGAATCGTTCTTCGCTGCACCTTGCTCTATATGAAAGTGCTTATGCCACTACTGCTAAAGTGGTTGAAACTACTGTGCCTGAGATACCCAAAGTGGGATATAAAATTCCCATGGGTCATGTTAAAAGAGTTATGAAAAGTCCATTTACAGGGGATGGAACTAAGTCTGCACGTGAACACATGGAGTTAATTGAAGACATATGCGGGTTATTTAGACTTCCTGGTATTCCTGAGGATGAGGTAAAAAGGAAGTTACTATATTTGTCTTTATCTGGTAACACTCGTGTTTGGTACAGTTCTCTGGATGAAGAAGCTGTTATTGACTGGAATATCTTGAGGAAAGTTTTTTTTCTTAAATATTTTACTCCTAAGAAGCTTATGAGAACCGCTGTCACATATTCAATTTCTGGCCACATCTGGGAGAGAGTATTACTCAAGCTTGGGGGAGATTGAAGGAACTCATTCGCAAGAATCCTTGTCACGATCTTACAAGGAAACTTATACTGATAAACTTTTATGTGAGACTACCTATGAGGCACAAGGAAATTCTGGATATTCCTCTGGTGGGAGTTTTACAAATAATACTGAAGAAGAAGCATGGGAATTTATTGGAGACTATTTCTGAAAATACTGGACGTTGGGATCTCGATAAAGGTAATGAGCCTTATTTTGATTATGGATATTCATGTGTAGAGAATTTCTCTACTTCTATCCTGTTTAAAAATATGAGTGATACATTTAATCTTGACCCTTTTTATACTTGAAATAGCTAAATCTTTTGCTGAGCATATCCGTGTTCCTAAAAGTGGGTTTGAAGTTATGTTGAACCTATTAAACAATCTATTGTTGTTCCTAAAGTTATTAAACAGGTTGAACCGGTGTCATCTGTGACAATTGAGGAGTATGTTGAAACACCTCCCTATCCAAATCAAGTTAAAGAGAATTTACTTATTGCTGTTACTAACAAAAGTAATAGAAAGTATTCTCAGCCATATGAACAGGTGGAAGTCAACACGCAAATTTCTGTCATCAAACAACTTAATGAAGAAGATCTGTCGATGTTTATCTATGTGAAGATGCTACTAAAGTCATCAAAGGTAATTCGGCCAAGGTGGGGAAACCTGTTATATCATGCTCTATTGGTACTTTGAGCTATCATGGTTTATGTGATATTGGATCAAGCATTAGCGTCATCCCATATTCTCTCTATCTTGAAATCAAGCCTGATATTGATCCTATTGTTATGGAAGAGACAGGTATGACAATTTAACCTGCTAATAAAAAATATATTAGTCCATTTGGGATTGTTAGAGATGTTGAAGTATTGGTTGGCAAATAAAATATCCTGCTGATTTTATTGTGCTTGGTTGTCCTCAAGATTCGTTTGTCCTATCATTTTTGGTAGACCTTTCTTGCGTACTGTTGGTGCTAAAATCAATTTGCTTAAAGAGAAAGTGTTTATTAGATGTGCTGATGAAAAACCTGAATTCAACTTTTCTATTTGCTGATAAACATATTGTGAAGGAGTGATGGCTACGTGTTGGTGAACCCCAAGAGGAAGGTTATGATGTAGACAGCAGAAGTTTTCCCTTGAGAAATCTACCCAAGGTTATCAATCCAGTAGGACTTGACGATCTATCGGAAGGTTGTTGATGTTGACTCCCCCTGGCGCTAGGGAGCTTGCACCAACGTGGAATCTGCACAGACACAAACCAGAACTTTGCCCAACACGAAACAGAGAGGTTGTCAATCTCTCCGGTCTTGCAGAAACAAAGAGTTAAACGTATGGTGTGGAAAACAGCAGGAAAAACAGCAAGTAACAGGAAACAGATGATTGCAGCAGGTTGTGTAAACAGTATGAGGAAATTGGACCAGGGTCCACAGTTCACTAGTGGTGTCTCTCTCAGAACAGATAACTAGCATGTTGGGTAAACAAATTACAGCTGGGCAATTGACAAATAGAGAGGGCATAACAATGCAATACATGCCAAGATGTCTACTATGAAATCTAGTTGGGCATTACAACAAAGTACATAGACCGTTATTCCAACCGCATCTATGCCTAAATAATCCACCTTCAAGGCAGCATCCGCATCCTATTCAGTATTAAGTTGCTAACAACAGATTATTGCATGAAGTAAAGTGTGTAATGTAATCAATACAAGTGCCCTTGGACACTGCACCAATGTTTTATCCCTAGTAGCAACAGCACATCTACCATCTTAGACCTTTCTGTCACTGATCCAGATATCTAGAGACTGAACCCACTATCGAGCATAAATACCCCCTCTTGGAGTCACAAGCATCTACTTGGCCAAAGCATCTACTAGCAACGGAGAGCATGCAAGATCAAGAGCACATAGATAAACAACTTGAATAAACATGGTATCAATATTCATCGGATCCCAGCAAACACAACATCTAGCATTACAATAAGATGATCTTGATCATGTTAGGCAGCTCACAAGATCTAAACATGGAGGCACAAGGTAGAGAGACAACCATCTAGCTACTGCTATGGACCCGTAGTCCAGGGGTGGACTACTCACGCATCACTCCGGAGGCAGGCATGGTGATGTAGAGCCCTCCGGTGATGATCTCCCCTCCGGCAGGGTGCCGGGAAGAGCTTCAGAACTCCTCCGATCTGAGATTGACGATGACGGCCGCGACGGAACTTTTCGTGGAATATGATCGACCGTAATAGGGTTTTCGCGTCGCGGAGAATATATAGGCGAAGAGGCGGCGTCGGTGGCCGAGGGGGGCCACCACGCCATAGGGGGGCGCGGGCCCACCCTGGGCCGCGCCCTAGTGTGGCGTGGCCCCCTGGTGGGTCTGCTCCGACTCCCCTTTGGACTCCGTGATCTCCTCGTGATATTATTGACGATGTCTTTTGTTTCGTCCAATTCCGAGAATATTTCCTTAATAGATTTTCTGAAACCAAAAACAGCAGAAAACAGGGAACTGGCACTGTGGCATCTTGTTAATAGGTTAGTCCCAGAAAATGCATAAAAATGATATAAGTGTAACCAAAACATGTAGCAATTGATATAATATCAGCATGGAACATCAAAAATTATAGATACGTTTGAGACGTATCAAGCATCCCCAAGCTTAGTTCCTGCTCGTCCTCGAGTAGGTAAACGATAAAAACAGATAATTTTTGAAGTGACATGCTACCAACACAATCTTTGATCAAATAACAATGTAATGCACATGATCTGAATGAAGTGATCCAAGCCAATGGTCTATAGTTTGCAAGCAAGTAAATAAAGAGTAAACATAAGTGATCACACAAGTGCAAACTTTCATGAATAACACTATAAAACATTTAGAGATATAATAGTCTAACATAATAGTTAGTCACAGCAGCAATAATTCTCAACATGAAAGTGTTTGTATCAACACAAAGGAAGATAATAGCTTCAGCTTTTGCTTCAACTTTCAACATGTATATCATATAGATAATGTCAATGCAAAGAATATGATCAACCAAACACAAAGTTATGTAAAAACTGTTATACTGGAGTTGACAATGATGTTTGCTTAAGTAGACAGAAAGAAGTGGGAAAACTGACTCAACATAAAAGTAAAAGAATGGCCCTTCGCAGAGGGAAGCAGGGATTAACATCATGTGCTAGAGCTGTAGTTCCCGAAGGCATATAGAGAGCATAAAATATTGTTTTGTAAGGTAATGGTGTATACAGGTGTCAACAAATCAAATAGCAGGTACTTGTCATCTTCCATGGCTAACTAACTTTTAGAGCGGTTCCGAGAGTTTTTAGGACTGCACTTGTAACAAGCACTTATTGGTGACACTCCTCCCAACCATTTACTTTCCACAAACCATGGCTAACCGAATCCTCGGGTGCCCACCAACATTCACCATGGAGGAGTGTCTATTTATTTATTTATTTATAGGGTGGACTAACCAGCTCTTTAATGCAAAATAAAAGGTGGAGAAGCAGATGAAGCTGCCAATCCTTGTAAATTAATTAGCATGGAAGATGACAAATCTCACTACTACGTCCTTATGAGCTTTTCAAGTAGTGACACAAAAAGGAAATGTAACAGTTTTGAGTAGTTAGTAGATAGCACATGAAGAAATTTACTTGGAATGGTGAAAACACCACATAATAGGTAGGTATGGTGGACACAGGTGGCATGGATTTGGCTCAAGGTTTTGGATGTACAAGAAGCATTCCCTCTTAGTACAGAGTTTAGGCTAGCAAGGTTATTATAAGCAAACATCATTATCAACTGGAATAGCAAGAGTGTACATAAAACACAAGGTTTGACGAACCATAGACTCCCACTGTCTTCCTTGTTAACACATAGCCTTCATCCAAAAATTATCTAGACTACTATGGACTTCCAATCATGCAACAGATTATTATAGCAGAAAATCCTTATAGTAGTTCTTCATTAATAGCCATTACTTACATGATGCACAAGCTTAAACATTAATTACTTGACAGCTCAAAACAATTGGCAAGCATCAAATTACTCAAGACAACGATCTAAAAAGATTCATGTAAGCATTTTATACCACTACCACATGCATAGCATTTTTCTGGTCCAACCAAACACCAATCAACTTATTTGACAACTCTCCAAACAGATATAAGTGAAGCAAGAGAGTACTTTCTTCAAAAGAAACTGAAGCTCTAACAAGAGATACATGAAAAACTGAGAGCTAACAGCAATAACAGCAACTAGACAGGAATACTCAACAAGTATAAGTGAAGCACAAGAGTATTCTAATGAAAAAGTGGAGCGTGTCTCTCTCCCAAACATGAATACTAGGATCCAACAAGTATAGCACAGCAAACAAAACAAAACAAACTGAAAACAAAAACACACTGACGCTCCAAGGAAGAGTACACTAGTATGAAGCAATAAAAATATAGCACCATTAGAGATGACCTGATAATTTGTAGATGAAGAAGGGGATGCCTTGGGCATCCCCAAGCTTAGATGCTTGAGTCTTCTTGAAATATGCTGGGGAGGTAAGCCTCCCCAAGCTTAAGCTCTTCACTCTTCTTGATCATGTAATATCATTCTCCTCTATCAACACTTGAAAACTTCCTTCACACCAAAACTTAACAGCTTTTCTCATTAGCAGGTTAGTGCACTAAAAGATAATACTTCAAAGTTCTAGCAAAGACAAAACTCACAAGCCAACTATTTTAAACATTAGCCACTGTTACTAGGCTCAAGTGGGCACTTTTACACGAAAAGAAACCACTTAAAAACTTGTAAAAGAGAGAATGCAAAATAAAAGACAGAATCTGTCAAACCAGAACAGTCTGTAATGACGAATTTTTTCGAGGCACTTACGATGCTCAGATGAAAAACTTTTGAAATAATGAAAGTTGCGTAACATCATCAGGAACATGCACAAAAAGTTTCAGCATTTTTCGATTTTTTCTGATTTTCTACTGAATTAAACGGTGACGAACAGCAATCTGTCCCAATGCAGTCCCGAAAATAAAAACCAACTTTGCATTAGTAACTCTCCTTGGCACAACAAAACAGCAAATAAGATACAAAGGAGTTGCTACAGAGGTAAACAAGCATCCTTGACTCAAGAAAACAAAAATAAAACAGCAAATAAAAACATGGGTTATCTCCCGAAGTGTTTTCTTTAACGCCTTTTAGCTAGGCTCGATAGTTTTAATGATGCTCACATAAAATAGAAAATGAAGCAAAAAGAGCATCAAGAAGCAAATTCGAAACACATTTAAGTCTAACCCATTTCCTATGCATAGGAATTTGTATACAAATAAATTCATAAAGAACAAAGTGACAAGCATAGGAAGATAAAACAAGAGCAACTTCAGAACTTTCAGCATATAGAGAGGTGTTTTAGTACCATGAAAATTTCTACAACAATATTTTCCTCTCTCATAATAATTTTCAGTAGCATCATGAACAAACTCAACAATATAACTATCACATAAAGCATGCTTTTCATGATCTACAAACACATAATGTTTATCAAGCTCCAAAATAGTGGGATTAAAACTTTCAAACCCACTTTTAACAATTTTATAACAAGATGATTGATCATTCTCTAGAGGTATGGGACTCCTAGATAAAGTCAAGACCTCTCCAATCGCATTTTCATTAGTAGTACAATTAATATTATCAACCAATATAGGACCATCATCTAGAGCTTTATCATAAACATTTTCTAAGCAAAACTCTTTAGTACCATGCATTTCGATATCAGGCACAAATAAAGGATTATCATAAGATTCATCAAAATAGCATGGATTATCATAAATAACAGTAGATAATTATTCTCACAAGTTTTACTCATAGGGAATATTTCAAGAGAATCCACAGGAACATAAAATTCATCCTCCTTTGGCAAGCATGGAGGGTGATCAAATAATGTAAGAGATAAAGAGTTACTCTCATTAGAAGGTAGGCATGGGTTCCATTCTTCCTCCTTTTGTTCATCACTCTCCTACTCTTTTTCATCCAATGAGCTTTCAGCTTCAGCAATTTCTTCTTCCACAGGTTCCTGCAAATTGTGAGTACATTCTTGTGCATTAATGAGTCTCTCTTTATAATCAATGATATAACAGTTATTGCTGAAATTTTCTAGGCAATAATCAAGAATAAAAGAGACCGTATCTTTAAGTTTATTGCAAGCAACCCAAGTTTCATAATTTTCAGCCATGAAGGAGTCTATTCCAGAAGCTCCCATAAGTAAAACAAATTGTTCTACTTCTTCAACTCCCAAATGAATATAGTTATTCCAATGATAGTTCATAATTAAAACGTCTTCACTAAAGCCACATTGGAATTTAAGATGTTTAGTTTCCTGTTCAGAGCAACAATTTATATCATGGCGTTCAAGCAAAATTTCAGCAATTTGATTTAACTTTTTTAACATGCCTCTCATGATTTTACCCTCTCTCGATTCTCTATACTTTATATATAATTCTCTAGCTTCCATCAACATAGAGGTTCTAGTAAATTCTTCCATAGCAAAAGTTTTTATAGGATTTTCAGTTTTATAATTTTTATGGGTTTTCAAGTAAACAAGCAAAACATAACTGGACAAAAGTAAACCTAGCAAGACAAAAACAAAGTAAAGAGATTGGAACTGAGAGACTCCCCTTTCCAATAGCCTCCAAGTCCCCGGCAACGGCGCCAGAAAACAGCTGGTGCCTGGTTGACGGGAGAGTATTTGAGGATGATGATGATGGTGATGATGAGTACTTCCCCGGCAACGGCGCCAGAAAACAGCTTGATGGCTACGTGTTGGTGAACCCCAAGAGGAAGGTTATGATGTAGACAGCAGAAGTTTTCCCTTGAGAAATCTACCCAAGGTTATCAATCCAGTAGGACTTGACGATCTATCGGAAGGTTGTTGATGTTGACTCCCCCTGGCGCTAGGGAGCTTGCACCAACGTGGAATCTGCACAGACACAAACCAGAACTTTGCCCAACACGAAACAGAGAGGTTGTCAATCTCTCCGGTCTTGCAGAAACAAAGAGTTAAACGTATGGTGTGGAAAACAGCAGGAAAAACAGCAAGTAACAGGAAACAGATGATTGCAGCAGGTTGTGTAAACAGTATGAGGAAATTGGACCAGGGTCCACAGTTCACTAGTGGTGTCTCTCTCAGAACAGATAACTAGCATGTTGGGTAAACAAATTACAGCTGGGCAATTGACAAATAGAGAGGGCATAACAATGCAATACATGCCAAGATGTCTACTATGAAATCTAGTTGGGCATTACAACAAAGTACATAGACCGTTATTCCAACCGCATCTATGCCTAAATAATCCACCTTCAAGGCAGCATCCGCATCCTATTCAGTATTAAGTTGCTAACAACAGATTATTGCATGAAGTAAAGTGTGTAATGTAACCAATACAAGTGCCCTTGGACACTGCACCAATGTTTTATCCCTAGTAGCAACAGCACATCTACCATCTTAGACCTTTCTGTCACTAATCCAGATATCTAGAGACTGAACCCACTATCGAGCATAAATACCCCCTCTTGGAGTCACAAGCATCTACTTGGCCA
Organism: Poa pratensis; assembly: GCA_947311845.1. NCBI lineage: Eukaryota > Viridiplantae > Streptophyta > Magnoliopsida > Poales > Poaceae > Poa > Poa pratensis. The sequence continues at coordinate 97,127,522 of CAMZMU010000107.1, read as the reverse complement.
AAGCATCTACTAGCAACGGAGAGCATGCAAGATCAAGAGCACATAGATAAATAACTTGAATAAACATGGTATCAATATTCATCGGATCCCAGCAAACACAACATCTAGCATTACAATAAGATGATCTTGATCATGTTAGGCAGCTCACAAGATCTAAACATGGAAGCACAAGGTAGAGAGACAACCATCTAGCTACTGCTATGGACCCGTAGTCCAGGGGTGGACTACTCACGCATCACTCCGGAGGCAGGCATGGTGATGTAGAGCCCTCTGGTGATGATCTCCCCTCCGGCAGGGTGCCGGGAAGAGCTTCAGAACTCCTCCGATCTGAGATTGACGATGACGGCCGCGACGGAACTTTTCGTGGAATATGATCGACCGTAATAGGGTTTTCGCGTCGCGGAGAATATATAGGCGAAGAGGCGGCGTCGGTGGCCGAGGAGGGCCACCACGCCATAGGGGGGCGCGGGCCCACCCTGGGCCGCGCCCTAGTGTGGCGTGGCCCCCTGGTGGGTCTGCTCCGACTCCCCTTTGGACTCCGTGATCTCCTCGTGATATTATTGACGATGTCTTTTGTTTCGTCCAATTCCGAGAATATTTCCTTAATAGATTTTCTGAAACCAAAAACAGCAGAAAACAGGGAACTAGCACTGTGGCATCTTGTTAATAGGTTTGTCGAGGTATTGGTAACGTGGAACTACTATATGGATTCATACGTACCGTAGAGGAGGTGGGGAAGAACGTAGAGGGTTCCAGTGACGGGATTGCACACACGATCTTACCCAGCTTCGGATCTCACAACGGTGGCGAGATCCTACGTGCTGCTATAATTCACTCAAGGAGAATATGTGTACAGGTTACAATGAGATTGTATGCGTGCCCTAAGGCTGCTGGAAGGCTGGCTTATAAAGGCGCCAAGCCTTCCCCTACAAGGAAAGCCTTAACCGACCTAGATCATGAGTCCTAGACTAACACGGTAACAAACCCTAACTTGCTCCCTAAGGCGAACGCAGCCAGGCCTTCGTCTTGGACTTCACTAAGCCAGCCCAGAGCTTATCCTTGCGCCTAAGCCCATGAGGCCTTCTCCATTAAGCCCTCCGGCTTTATCTGATGGGCCTCCTTGGTGGGCCAGGTTTTATCCACCGTGGCAGGTATACCCGTTCGGCATAACCTCCACAGTAGTCCCCGGAAAGGTTTAAGTTCTTCGTTTGCCGTCTTTGTGAAACACGGGCTTTCGCCTTTGCGAAGGCGGACAGAAGAGCTTGGAGCATTCCAAAATGAGACATTCAGTCTGCCTTAAGGATTAAGCCGAACTCTCCTGCACTTTGAACAATCTGGCAGAAAGATTCTGTCAGCGTCGAGTCTTGTCATGACGTCACCACAGTCAAAGCCAGTCCACGACAGTTTGGACAAGCAAAGAGACGTTGTGACGCCATTACTGCTATTTTTCCGCACACGATCTCCGAGGCGTGCGGGAGAAGATGCCCATTATCTGACCGTTGCGGGACGCGTGGCGAAAATCGCGCGGCGTTATCTCACCGCACTAATCGCGGCGCGCGGCCCCCATAAAAGGGGAACTATTTTCTCCATCGGGCTCATTTCCCTGTTCATCGTCCTCCTCGCGCCCATCCCCTCCGAACTCCGGCGAGCTCCACCACCACCACCTGCGCACCCACCCATGGAGAGCTCCGATGCAACCGCGGGAGCGGCAACGGCAGCGGCGTCGGCGGCGGCGGAGGGACAAGATCTGGCCATGAGGGGATCGAGCACCGCGGATGCATCTGCATCTCGCGCGGCAGCGGCGACAAGTTCTGCGGCCACCTCCATCGAACAGAGAAGAATGCCCAGCCCTCCGACGAGGGCGATGCGGCGGAGGCAGAGGAGGAGGGAGAGGAAGCATCATCCCGCAACTGGGCAGCTTCCACCATCACCGACGCGGACCTCACGCAGCTGGAAAAGGAGGGCATCCTCCCACCAAAGGAGAACTGCCACTGGCGGTCAGCGTACGGCCACCCTGCTCCAGATCCCGCCGGCGATGACGAGTGCTCCTCGTCTCACATCTCCTCCGCGGTTTGTCTTTGCCTCCGCATCCTTTTTTCCAATCAGTCTTAGACTACTATGGCCTTCAGCCTCATAGCGTAGGCCCCAATAGTATCTTGTACATAGCTGGCTTTATGGCTTTATTCGAAGGATACTAGGCATAGAGCCCAGCTTAGAATTCTTCAAGTACTGCTTTACTGCAAGCGCCAAACAGAGAAGGAAGAACTGCTTTCCTTAGGAACAGTTAGCATCAACCTTCGTAGAGGCAGAGACTGGTATCCTAAGGCGCCAAAAATAGATTCCATTAAAGGCTGGAATAGCTCCTTCTTCTACTGCAAAGACATGGCGCCAGTAGGCAAAGACATAGGACTTCCTCGCTTTTCTCCTTTGCCTGCGGAGCCCCGCCTTCTTGGGGCGAAAAACCGCTGAAGGTCCTTCCTGACAACCTCCGTCGCATGCAAAGGCGGATTGAGTACTTAACAAAGACTGCTGTGCCCAAACTCACGGGCGCAGACACCATCCTATGTTGGTTGTCAAGGCGAATCCAGCCTTTGAAAGATCGCAAAGGCCTCATGTGCCACTACACGGACCAGAAGAAAGATCCCCTCCGTGTTAGTGAGAGCGACCTTACGCAAGACGCCCTTGTGTATCGCTTTAAGAGGATTGCCAAGGAAAGGATCCAGCTCACAGAGCAGCGTCCTATGTACACAGCCGCCAACCCGCTCCAAGGTAAGGCATTTACCATTACTGTTTTTACACTTCCACAATGTTTGCCTTACTAACACCACTTTTGATTTCAGCTCGCCCTTTTGCCGGATAATCTGCTGGCTCCTTTGTTTTACGTGCCTGAAGCGGCACCCGAGCCCCAAAGACTCGGAAACGAAAGGCTTCAGGAGCTACTGCAGCAACTTCAGCAGCAGAAAGGCGGAAGCGTGAGAAAGCCATCCCTGCTAACGCCGAAGTGCTCGACATTGAGGACGATGAAGATGCGGCCTTTAATGCTCCAGTACAGAAGTAAGCCGAACCTCAATTTCTTTAGTAAGGCGAACAATGTCTATGAATGTTATCTTATTTTGTATGTGATTTGCAGGATCAAACCAACTGCACCTCTCAAGAGGAAGAAAGTAATTTCTTCCAGGCAAAGGAAGACTGAGCCTTCTCCGGCCATCGCTCCCCCACTCCCTCCGTTCAACAAGAGACATCCCCAGGCCCATCTGAGATCATCATATAGATTTGGACTCAGCCGTCTTTCCTGATAAGACGGAAACTGAAAAGTTGGCCAGGGCTGCCGCTGCTGGGAAGGCGGCGGTACTTCAGTCAGAGGAGCCGAACGAGCCCATTACTCGTGAAGCTATCCGCAACATGGTGAAGCAAGAGCTTTTGACGACGAGGGGTACATCTTACCCAACATCGCCGCCATGCTTGCCGATGAGAAGGAGCGTAACGAGCCGCCTCCGAAGCTAAGGCCAGTTGGCCAAACATTGACCATCTGAACCTGGAAGATAATTGTGACGAGCTGTACGTCACAATGAAGCAGAGCTACAAAGCCTTAAAGGCCATGATGCAGGTAAATATTCCGTCTTTATGTACATACTAGTCCCCGGGCATTACGTTGCGCTTTGACTAAGCCGACGTAATGGCCTTTCTTTAATGTTGATAAAGACTCAGTCCCCAAGCCCTTGTAGCTATACTTTATTGTCTTTACCTTTGTTACTTACTACTGCCCTTGCCTTAGCAGAGCAGCGAGCAGCTTACGTGCGATCTGTGGTACTCCCTGAGTAACCAAAGGCAAGTGCTCAAGCAAGCCGTCGCCAAAAATAAGGCGAACGAAGGTAAATGTTTTTTCACATGCATTGTGTTTAATTCATTTGAAGGCATAAGATGCTCAACACATGCAATGTGTCTTTCACAGCTGTTGTGGCGAAGGCGAAACAGATCGTCAGCGAGACTGGCGATATAGAAGTTGTGAGGCGGGAAAATGCCGCCTTGTTTAAGCAACTGGAGGAGAACCGAAAGACGGCCGAGGCCAATCTTAAAGCCGTCCAAGACAGCGCTGCTGAAGGGCAAGACAAACTGAAGGCAGAACTTCTGAAACTGCAGCGACAGGCTGAAAAGGATGGGCTCCTAATCCAGAGCTTACAAGGTCGTCTTGAACGCCAAGCTGATGAGAGCACCGCCATTGACGAGAAACTGCTAAGTAAGCTCTCTTCTTTTACTTCTCGCCTTTCTGTCACTTTTCGCCTTTGTTCCAACACTTCAGTACGCCTTAACTTTTTTCATTCCTCCTTTCCACAGTTCCAGCTGGGTTTGGGGAAAGGCTTACCTCTGAGACGCGCCTGGAGCTTATCTTGGAGTGTGGCGAAATTGTGTCAGGGCTGTACACTGCTGGAAGAGACGTTGTCGCCAACATCTTCCCAAAACAGCTGCCCCAAGTGACAAACACCAGCAACTTGCTGCCACTTCTTCAGAACTGCGTCCCAGAGGTGGTGGAGCGTCTTCGCTCAGCAGCTAGAGGCGGAGCAAAACTTGCTCTAGGACTTGTTCGCGGCCACTACCCCGAAGTCAACATGTGGCGCGTTATCAAGTGTTTCCCAGCCAGGGACAGAGACGGCAACGAGCTCATCAAAGAAAAGGTCTATGCCTCTGTCTCTGGCTTTGCCTCAGCCGTTGCGGAGATGGTAGACTTGGCTATCTTCTTCTCCAAGAAGCCTGTGCCTCCCCGTCCTGACGACGTGTCTGATGACGAAGCCGAAGCACCCACCACTGGCAATGGCGATGAGTCAGAAGACGGAAATGAAGAAGAAGAAGAAGGCGAGTCTGAAGCTACGCTGGATCCATCCAAGTCCCCTGCGTCTTCGCCTCCTCAGTCCCCTGCATAAGATGCAGGAAAAACTTTGCATTAAGCGTGTCATGAAAGATGGCACAAAAGACTTGTTAAGTTATGTTTTGTAATGGCAGGAGCCTTTTATCTGTTGAACATGTTTGTTTTGCAACGCATGCACTTATTTTTAAAAGGCTTGCAAACTATGCTCCTTATCCGTCTTCAGTTTTCTGGCTTATATGCTTTAGCCTTTTCGTATGCTGGCAGAACCTAAGGCACGGAACACTTCGCTGGCAACAGGGTTAGTAACCAAACTGTTTAAACACAGAAACGGCGCCGGCTTTTGGTGCGTAAAGCATCTACTAAGACAAGCCAGCATATACGCGATCAGATAAATACCTTAGACGGACGCAATTTTAATTTTTGTAAGGCCTTAAGGCAAAAGCATCATGTGAGTAACCACAAGCACGGAGCCAATTCGGGTTAACATTGATATTTTTATCGAAATATATGATCAAATGGAAATAAAAGACGGCGAGAACTCATGCATAAAAATAATTGAGGGAACCAAAGACTTTTATTTCATAATCATATATGGTGTGATTACAATAGAATTGCTAAGTGTAAAAAGGACGTAGCTGCTCAATGTTCCAAGGACGTTTCGTCTCCTTGAGCACTGCTTCTTCGTTCCTTTTCCTTTTGCGGCCTCTTTTCTTCTTTTTCTCAATATCACGGAGGTCCACAAGATAATATGCCCCGTTCTTAAGCGCTTTGCTGATAACGAAGGGTCCTTCCCATATGGGAGATAGTTTGTGCTCCTTTTGCTGAACAAGGCGAAGCACCAAATCGCCTTCTCGAAACGATCTCCGTCTTACCTTGCGACTGTGGTAACGCCGCATGTTCTGCTGATAAATGGCGGAACGCTGAAGTGCTATCTCACGCTCTTCTTCGAGAAGGTCTAAGCCGTCCTGTCGGGCTTCTTCTGCGTCTGCTTCGACGTAGGCTGTTACACGAGGCGTGTCGTGCAGGACATCGGTTGGGAGTACCGCTTCAGCGCCATATATGAGAAAGAAAGGGGTGTAGCCTGTTGCACTGCTTGGAGTTGTGCGTATGCTCCATAAGACAGCAGGTAATTCTTCTACCCATGCTCCAGCTGCTCTATGCAAAGGCACCTCTAATCTTGGCTTTATTCCCTGTAGAATTATACTGTTGGTTCGCTCAACTTGGCCATTCGATTGTGGATGAGCCACAGATGCTAAGTCCAACGAATACCAACTTCACCACAGTACTTTGCCAGCTCTCCTACGGCGAAGTTTGTCCCATTGTCCGTAATGATACTGTGGGGGACGCCAAATCTCGTTATAACCTCAATGACGAACTTCTTGGCTGTTGCCCCATCAAGCTTTTTGTAACAGCCCACTCTTGGTACTGTAAAATTTGAACCAAATTTTCACTTTTGCATCTGCATACATGCATCATGGCATCATTTGTTTTATTGCTCAAGTTGAAATCAAGTGAGGCAAAACAAAATTAAAACAAATGGGAGCAATGTCACAAATTAAATTCAATCCTTGCAAGTCAAAATGTGCTTGCTTTGGCAAACCCAATACAAATGCAAATCATATTTCAGTACTGTACTTTCTCAAGTTTGGCTAATTCCATTAAGTTTAAATATGGGGATTATTTCAATTAGTGCAATAAATATAATTGGGACCCATTTAACTTGTTGGTCATGTTTAATGTTTCCTTGGTGCATTCAAAATGTCATATCATCATGTGCTTGTGCATTGCACTTGTCTTATATGGTGTGGTATTTGATTGTGTTCTTTCCGGTGTTCTTATGCATCGATAGATCAAGCAGTCGGGGTTTCTCAACAATACCCTGACGACCCGTATTACCAGCGCGTTGAACAAGGCAAGCGTAATCCCCCCTCTGAGCATGTCTCCTATGTTTTCCGCAGATATTTTCCCCACTATAATATTGCATGCGATTCCAAATGTCAATTTGGTTGGATTAGAGTATCCTATTAGATGCATTATGTTTTCCGATGCCATTACCTGTTCCCTCCTAATATCCATAGGATTGTTGTGTTGCCTGGGTTAATTATATCCGCTATGTTTATGTTTAGCCATGCTTAGTGAAATGCTTAGTCGCCCGGTGGATATGTTATTGTTGGAACTGTGGTGGAATGTTCGGATGATGGTGGAAAGTTGTGGTGACATAAAATAACATGTTTAAAGGCGGGGATGAGAGGCCACATGGAATGTGGTGGGTTGTCTCGTTCTCGCCGCCTAAGTGCGAGTTCTCCCTTCGAGCCAAGACCGAGCGTGCACCCATGCGTGAGGCCTATGCAATTGCAGGAACCCTCATAGACTAAATAGCTCGAGCGGGGCTAGCCAGGGTCCTCTAGTTCGGGCTTCCATTTGCGCGTGCGTGATGATGGTGGGATGAACTGAGATGAGGATTGTGGTATTAGGAAAATGAGTGGCCGTGGGGCGGGGTGATGTGATCCTGGCAGTCCTACCGCCACTGATGATCCTGGAAAGTCCTTAACGAGGGAGAAGTCGACGCCGCTCCCACCCAGCCGGCTTTCCATGGAAGAGAGCTAATGCGCAGGCAATGGGCCGGACGGTACGCGTGGTAAACATTGTACACCCCTGCAGGGTAAATCTTTTCGAAAAGCCGTGTCCACGGTTAAGGACAACTTGGTGACGGATTCAGGGATCATAGGATAACTTTAACGGAATGATTAAAAACTGGGTACTAGAGGTACCACTCAAGATTGTAAGGTGAGCTTCCTCGAGGGTGATTCGGGGAGGTGCCTTTGTAGACAGGTGAAGTGGTTGATGATGGTTGTTGTTGAAGATGATCAGAAGAAAAGAGTTTACTTCTTACCTCTTTAAAAATATTCTGATTAGTCGATGCCATGGAGTTATGTCTTTTCTAAAGAAAACTAGCTTTATGCAAAACAGCCTTACAACTTTGAAAGCCTCATCGAGCTAATGCTCTATATATAATCTTGCGAGTTCGTCGAACTCAACGTCGTTTGCTTATTTTCAGAGGAGGACTTCACCGACCTCGAAGGTGGGTTCTTTGTGGACGTCGACGAGTAGTCTGGGGTTCCCAGGTGGCAGCTTGGGACATCTCGGAATAGCTGGCGCTGTGATGGTTATTTGTAGGCCTCTTAGGCCTTAATTTGGATCTTGTTGTTTAGAACAACCTAAATTGCTTCCGCATGTTGTAATGTTGGGTCTGTGACCTCTGGTTGTAATTTGCTATCTTTCTCTATTATAAGAGCTTGAACTATATGATTTGTGTCGTAGAGTCTGTGAAGTGCCAGTTGTTCCACAAGTCTTGATCTTACTATTATGCCTTGAGGGTTGCGCCCGTGTTAAGGCATCAATCGGGGTGTTGTGTTGTTGGGAGCGGTGTGCCCAGCAACGCCTGCCAAAGGTTTTGGCCGGGGATTGGTAAACCCGCAACCTCCGCTTGTATCGCTTAACCGGTGACACGCAGCATCACGGTATATTAGTCGGGTCGGGGCGCCACAAGTTGGTATCAGAGCAGTACTGCCTGTAGGAAACCCTTCTACTGGTCGATGTTGAGTCTAGTGTTTGTGAAAATATTTTTAACCTAAAAATGAGTTGTGAAAACCATCTTAGGATTCTTTTTATTCCTTATCTGGTTACCCTCTAATCTCGGTGCAATCTTATCTCGATTTGAATTGAAAGGTTTTACTCCTCATCGGTTACTTCAAAATGATTAGAAACGGGTGGGGTTCGACCGTTAGTGTTATGTGTCAGTTGCTCCCGCTGCGTTGTCAATCCCAAATCAATTCAGATGTCGATGTTATTCTCCGAGTCAAATCATTTGATCCTTTCTTTGGGTGTTAACCCACGGACTTGAACATAAGGTCCCGGATTGTGTCAACGGGAGTGTGTTAAGTTGTGATTTCTTAACTCTCACTAGTAGCACATGATGCTGATCTTTGACCCAAGTTCTATCTTGTTGTTTTCCTTCTCGCAAAGTATTATCGTCCCTAGTCTGTGTACTTGTGTTGACGCTAATGCTATTGTTCGACCATTCGGAGAAAGGTACTAACGTGTCATTGTCAAATCTCCAGAATGGCTCGAGGAGGTCGTGGAGGCCGTGGTGGTCGCGGTAACCACGATGATGATGAGGATGATCTGCCGCCACCACCCTCGATGGCTCAGGTCTTGATGGCCATTGAGGAGAACCGTGGGCGCAATGAGCGCTTGCTTGAGCAGTTGGTGCAGCAGAATGCACTGAGGAATGGCTGCAACACTCTCACTGAGTTCCTGCGCTCGCAGCCACCCACCTTCGCCGATGCTAAGGAACCGCTGGACGCTGATGACTGGCTTCGCGCTCTGGAGCGCCAGTTCGGCGCGCTGCATGTCCCAGTGGCCGAGCAAGTCAACTTCGCCACCTACCTCTTGGTTGGTGCTGCTGGCTGTTGGTGGGAGAGTCATGTGGCGCTGTTTGAAGCAGGCCATGCTTTCACTTGGGCGGATTTCCGCACTGCCTTCCGTGCGGCTTACATACCTCAGCCAATAATGGACCTGAAGAGGAGGGAGTTCCTGGATTTGCACCAGGGTAATATGGATCTTCGAGCTTATGGGTGCAAATTCAACCATCTCTCTCGTTACGCCCCTCGGGACGTGACCAATGATGCTGACAAGCAAGAGTTGTTCCGCAAGGGGCTTGCGCCGAGGCTCCGCTATGAGTTGCTGCCCTTCAAGTTCCAGAACTACCAGGAGTTGTTCAACCAGGCTCTTACTCTTGAGCAGGGAAGGAAGGAATTCGAGGTTTCCAAGAGGTCCGCACAAGGGGACCACCCGAGTTCCTCTGCTATTGGGAACAAGAAGCGCAAGGTTTTCGTGCCCTATAGCGCTGTGCCGCGTGCTCCATTCATGCCGAGGGCCGCAGGATACAGGCCACCACCTCCGCGTCCCACTACTTCGACATTTGGGTCAAGCGGGAGTGGGTATCGCCCCCAGCTATCTATCCCACCTGGTAACACTTGCTTCAGCTGTGGCCAGACTGGTCACTACTCCAGGGAGTGCCCCCAGAAGGCACCTATCGGGGACACCTGCACGAGCCCCTGCCACTCCAGCTGGCAAGGCTGGACCTACTGTGCGTGGTCGCCTGAACCACGTCTCTGCTGAACAAGCTGAGGAAGACACCGGCGTTCTTATGGGTGAGTTACGAATCAACGGCAATTCAGCTACAGTTTTGTTTGACTCTGGAGCATCGCATTCATTCATATCTATAGCTTTGCAAAAGACCACAACATACCGTTCGAGAAAATGAGCCATCCCTTGGTGATTGCCACTCCTGGTTCCAAATGGCAAACCGATGGGGTTACTCCTGAGGTCCAGATTAATATAGGTTCCTTGTCTTTTCCTTATGCCTTGGTAGCCCTGAAGTCCAAAGGCATTGATGTCATACTGGGCATGAACTGGCTAACCAAATATCAGGCTAATCTCGACTGTGCCGCAAAGACCATTACTGTGACCGCTCCTTCCGGTGACATTGTGAAGTATTGGCCTGCAAATCAAGACCTCCGTCCGCCGTCGTACCCAACTCACCTGAGATCCTTTTGCTTTATGGAAGGCGAATCTCCTCCTGAAATCCAGGACATACACGTGGTGTGTGACTTCCCGGATGTGTTCCCGGAAGAATTGCCTGGCATGCCCCTGACCGAAGTGTGGAGTTTGTCATAGATCTACTTCCCGGTACTGCTCCAATTTCCAAGAAGCCCTACCGTATGCCGGTGGAAGAGTTGGCTCTGTTGAAAGAGCAAATTGATCACTGTTAGCGAAGGATTTCATCCAGCCTAGCAGTTCACCTTGGGGTTGTCCGGTACTCTTTGTCAAGAAGAGGGATTCTACCGTGCCTCGTCTAGTCTCTGACTATAGACCGTTGAATGCGGTGACAATCAAGAACAAGTATCCTATTCCTCGTATCAATGATCTGTTGGATCAGTTAGCTGGTGCAACGTATTCTCCAAGATGGATCTGAGGTCAGGATACCATCAGATCAAGATCAGAAAGGAGGATATCCAAAGACGGCATTTGTTACTCGCTATGGCTCATATGAGTATACCGTCATGTCCTTTGGCTCACAAATGCTCCAGCTACTTTCATGAGGCTCATGAACTCCATCTTCATGGATTATCTTGACAAGTTTGTCGTCATTTACATTGATGACATCCTCGTTTATTCAAAAACCGATGAAGAGCATGCCGAACATCTTCGTTTGGTTCTGACACGACTTCGAGAACACCGCCTCTATGCCAAGTTCTCCAAGTGTGAGTTTGGTTGGATAACCTTGTCTTCCTTGGTCATGTGATATCCGCTAATGGTGTGGCTGTCATTCCGACAAGATTCAGTCCATTTTGGATTGGAAAACTCCAATGTCAGTCAAGGACATCCGTAGCTTTCTCGGATTGGCGGGTTACTACCGCCGATTCATTGAAGGTTTCTCTAAGATAGCCAAGGCTCTGACTGACCTTCTCAAGAAGGATAGAAAGTTCGTATGGTCGGCCGAAGCTGAAGAGAGCTTCAAAACACTTAAAGCCAAACTCACGTCCGCTCCTGTGCTTGTCCTGCCGGACACAAGCAAGGATTTCGTCGTCTTCTGTGACGCCTCTCTGCAAGGTTTGGGTTGTGTGCTAATGCAAGATGGCCATGTGGTGGCGTATGCTTCTCGCCAACTTAAGCCACATGAGCTCAATTACCCTACTCATGATCTAGCTTGCCGCGGTGGTCTATGCTTTGAAGCAATGGAGACCATACCTGTTTGGTAACCGTTGCGAGATCTTCTCGGATCACAAGAGTCTGAAGTACCTCTTCACCCAGCCGGATTTAAATCTCAGGCAAAGGCGTTGGTTGGAGTTAATCACGGACTAAATGTGAGTCTGAACTATCAACCCGGCAAGGCAAACGTCGTGGCTGACGCGCTAAGTCGGAAGTCCTATTGCAACAATCTGATGATTGAAAAGGCCCAACCTGCCCTTCATGAAGAGTTCTCCCGTTTGAACTTAGAAATGGTTCCCTCTGGCTATCTGCAAATCTGGAGATCAAATCTACTCTTGTAGACCAGATTAAGGATGCTCAAACTCGTGACAAGGGTATTCGAAAATCAAGGAGAACATTGCTAGCGGGAAGGCCAAATGTTTTTCTGTCAATGAAGCCGGAGTTGTTTATTTTGGTGACCGCTTGGTAGTGCCAAAGAAACGAAAATTGAGGGAGTTGATCCTCCAAGAAGCTCATGAATCTCCTCTCTCTATTCATCCCGGTAGTACCAAAATGTACCAAGACCTTCGACCACAGTTCTGGTGGACTCGGATGAAACGAGAAATTGCCAAGTATGTTGCTGAATGCGACATCTGTCGACGGGTAAAGGCTGAACATCAAAGGCCTCCCGGCACTCTTCGCCCTATTGCAGTCCCTGAGTGGAAATGGGATGAAATTGGTATGGACTTCATCACTGGCCTGCCGAAGTCTCCAAAGGGAAACGATGCCATCTGGGTCATCATTGATCGCCTATCAAAAGTGGCTCACTTCCTCCCGTTCGTGTTGACATTACAGCTGCCAAGTTGGCAGATCTGTATGCTTCTAGGATCGTCGTACTCCACGGCGTTCCCAAGAAGATAATCTCTGATCGTGGAAGTTTGTTCACCTCCAGGTTCTGGACTAGTTTCCAACAAGCCATGGGAACCCGCGTCAACTTTAGCACCGCTTTCCACCCTCAAACTGACGGTCAGACTGAAAGGGTGAACCAAGTTCTGGAAGACATGCTCAGGGCATGTGTAATCTCCTTTGGCAAAGATTGGGAGAAGTATCTTCCCTTCGCGGAGTTCTCCTATAACAACAGCTATCAAGCCAGTCTGGGTATGGCCCCATTCGAGGTTCTGTATGGAAGAAAATGCCGAACTCCGCTGAATTGGTCCGAGACCGGAGAGAGGGCACTCTTTGGTCCGGATATTATCAATGAAGCTGAGGAGAAAGTTAGAATCATACGAGAGAATTTGAAGATTGCCCAGTCTAGGCAGAAGAGTTATTATGACAAGCATCATCAGGAGGTTCACTATGAAATTGGTGATAAAGCTTACCTCCGTGTCTCTCCCCTCCGAGGCGTTCGCCGCTTCGGAATTAAGGGAAAATTGGCCCCTCGCTACGTTGGCCCTTTCACTGTCCTGGCCAAGCGGGGAGATCTTTCTTATCAATTAGAGTTACCAGCTAACTTCCCCGATGTGCATGATGTGTTTCATGTATCCCAACTTCGCCGTTGTTTCAAGGATCCTATCCATGGAGTCAATCATGAGGAGCTGGATATCCAGGCAGACCTCACTTACCGCGAGCATCCTGTCCGTATCCTGGATGAAGCAGAAAGGAAAACTCGAAACAAGACCACCAAGTTCCTTAAAATTCAGTGGTCTCATCATTCCGAAGATGAAGCAACCTGGGAAAGGGAGTCTAGTCTTCGTGAGGAGTATCCTGATTTCCTCCCGCAACCGTAGAATCTCAGGACGAGATTCCTGTAAGGAGGGTAGAATTGTAACAGCCCACTCTTGGTACTGTAAAATTTGAACCAAATTTTCACTTTTGCATCTGCATACATGCATCATGGCATCATTTGTTTTATTGCTCAAGTTGAAATCAAGTGAGGCAAAACAAAATTAAAACAAATGGGAGCAATGTCACAAATTAAATTCAATCCTTGCAAGTCAAATGTGCTTGCTTTGGCAAACCCAAATACAATGCAAATCATATTTCAGTACTGTACTTTCTCAAGTTTGGCTAATTCCATTAAGTTTAAATATGGGGATTATTTCAATTAGTGCAATAAATATAATTGGGACCATTTAACTTGTTGGTCATGTTTAATGTTTCCTTGGTGCATTCAAAATGTCATATCATCATGTGCTTGTGCATTGCACTTGTTTTATATGGTGTGGTATTTGATTGTGTTCTTTCCGGTGTTCTTATGCATCGATAGATCAAGCAGTCAGGGTTTCTCAACAATACCCTGACGACCCGTATTACCAGCCCGTTGAACAAGGCAAGCGTAATCCCCCCTCTGAGCATGTCTCCTATGTTTTCCGCAGATATTTTCCCCACTATAATATTGCATGCGATTCCAAATGTCAATTTGGTTGGATTAGAGTATCCTATTAGATGCATTATGTTTTCCGATGCCATTACCTGTTCCCTCCTAATATCCATAGGATTGTTGTGTTGCCTGGGTTAATTATATCCGCTATGTTTATGTTTAGCCATGCTTAGTGAAATGCTTAGTCGCCCGGTGGATATGTTATTGTTGGAACTGTGGTGGAATGTTCGGATGATGGTGGAAAGTTGTGGTGACATAAAATAACATGTTTAAAGGCGGGGATGAGAGGCCACATGGAATGTGGTGGGTTGTCTCGTTCTCGCCGCCTAAGTGCGAGTTCTCCCCTTCGAGCCAAGACCGAGCGTGCACCCATGCGTGAGGCCTATGCAATTGCAGGAACCCTCATAGACTAAATAGCTCGAGCGGGGCTAGCCAGGGTCCTCTAGTTCGGGCTTCCATTTGCGCGTGCGTGATGATGGTGGGATGAACTGAGATGAGGATTGTGGTATTAGGAAAATGAGTGGCCGTGGGGCGGGGTGATGTGACCCTGGCAGTCCTACCGCCACTGATGATCCTGGAAAGTCCTTAACGAGGGAGAAGTCGACGCCGCTCCCACCTAGCCGGCTTTCCATGGAAGAGAGCTAATGCGCAGGCAATGGGCCGGACGGTACGCGTGGTAAACATTGTACACCCTGCAGGGTAAATCTTTTCGAAAAGCCGTGTCCACGGTTAAGGACAACTTGGTGACGGATTCAGGGATCATAGGATAACTTTAACGGAATGATTAAAAACTGGGTACTAGAGGTACCACTCAAGATTGTAAGGTGAGCTTCCTCGAGGGTGATTCGGGGAGGTGCCTTTGTAGACAGGTGAAGTGGTTGATGATGGTTGTTGTTGAAGATGATCAGAAGAAAAGAGTTTACTTCTTACCTCTTTAAAAATATTCTGATTAGTCGATGCCATGGAGTTATGTCTTTTCTAAAGAAAACTAGCTTTATGCAAAACAGCCTTACAACTTTGAAAGCCTCATCGAGCTAATGCTCTATATATAATCTTGCGAGTTCGTCGAACTCAACGTCGTTTGCTTATTTTCAGAGGAGGACTTCACCGACCTCGAAGGTGGGTTCTTTGTGGACGTCGACGAGCAGTCTGGGGTTCCCAGGTGGTAGCTTGGGACATCTCGGAATAGCTGGCGCTGTGATGGTTATTTGTAGGCCTCTTAGGCCTTAATTTGGATCTTGTTGTTTAGAACAACCTAAATTGCTTCCGCATGTTGTAATGTTGGGTCTGTGACCTCTGATGTGTAATTTGCTATCTTTCTCTATTATAAGAGCTTGAACTATATGATTTGTGTCGTAGAGTCTGTGAAGTGCCAGTTGTTCCACAAGTCTTGATCTTACTATTATGCCTTGAGGGTTGCGCCCGTGTTAAGGCATCAATCGGGGTGTTGTGTTGTTGGGAGCGGTGTGCCCAGCAACGCCTGCCAAAGGTTTTGGCCGGGGATTGGTAAACCCGTAACCTCCGCTTGTATCGCTTAACCGGTGACACGCAGCATCACGGTATACGAGTCGGGTCGGGGCGCCACACTTTTTTATGGGCTTAGCTTCAACCCACTTGGTGTATTTATCCACCGCAACTAAGAGATGTTTGACGCCGCCTCGCGCAGTCCTGAATGGACCTACCATGTCCAGTCCCCAGACCGCAAATGGCCACGTGATTGGAATGGTGCGCAGTTCCTGGGCTGGCATCTTTGGCTGTCTTGCATACTTTTGGCATCCAACGCATTTCTTGACGAGTTCTTCTGCGTCTTGCTTTGCTGTGAGCCAGTAGAATCCATGTCTAAAAGCTTTGGCGACAATTGCTCGGGCAGAGGCATGATGACCGCAACATCCACCATGGATCTCTTCTAGTATCTCTGTCCTTCTTCCGGCGAAACGCATCGTTGATATACACCTGTGGTACTCCGCTTGTATAGCTCTCCATTTATTATTGTGTATGCCTTAGCTCTGCGCACAACTTGCCGCCTTAATACTTCATCCTCTGGCTCTTCCTTGTTAAGGAGGAAATTTATGTAGGGCTGTGTCCAGTCTGGCTTCACCAGCATGACGGAAACAGACTGCGAAGCCATGGGGTCATCCTCATCTCCGCCTTTAATAGACGGCATACAGGTGCTCCAAAAATATATCGGAGGGCACCTTCGATCTTTTCGAGCCCATTCTGGCTAAGGCGTCCGCTGCTTCATTTTCCTCCCTTTTGATATGCTTGACTTCTAAGCCGATAAAACACCGACCAAACTCGTCTACCGTGCGTCGGTATTCAGCCATTGTAGGGCTCTTCGCGTCCCATGCCCCTTCTAATTGTTGAACAACGAGGTCTGAATCGCCATAGCACAAAAGACGGCTAATGCCCAAATCCTTTGCGACGTGCAATCCATGCAACAGAGCCTCGTATTCTGCAACATTATTAGTGGCATTGAAGTGTATCTGCAAGACATAGCACATCTTGTCTCCTTTAGGGTTCTTCAGTACCACGCCAGCTCCCGATCCCTGCAACATTTTGGAGCCGTCAAAGTGCATAACCCAATATTCTCGTCAGGGAGGGGAAGTTCATCCATTGCTTCTGTCCAGTCTGCGATGAAATCAGCTAAGGACTGGGATTTGATGGCTGTACGTGGCTTGTACTGGATGTCGAAGGCTGCCAATTCAATTCCCCACTTAGCCACACGTCCAGTGGCATCGGTGTTGTTTATAATGTCACCCAATGGCGCCTTACTGACTACCGTGATTGGGTGCTCTTGGAAATAATGGCGTAATTTTCTGGCTGCGAAGAAAACTCCATAAGCCAGCTTCTGATAGTGAGGGTATCGTTGTTTGGATTCGGAGAAGACTTCGCTGATATAATATACCGGCCTTTGTTCCGGTAGCTCCTTTCCTCTTCCTTTCGCTCAACAACAACCACTGCACTAATAACTAGTTGGTAGCCGCCATGTAAAGTAGCATCGGCTCTTGTGGTAGAGGAGACGCTAATATTGGTGCTGAAACTAAGGCGTCTTTTAACTGTGCTAAGGCTGCATCTGCCTCTTCAGTCCAGACGAACGTCTTAGTTTTCTTCAACAACCTGTATAGGGGTAAAGCTTTATCCCCAAGCCTACTAATAAATCGGCTTACAGCTGCTGCAGATCCTGTGAGCCTTTGGACATCTTTAAGACAAGTAGGCTTTTTGATGTCCATGATAGCTCGAATCTTTTCTGGGTTAACCTCAAGACCTCTTTCTGAAACAATGAAGCCTAAAAGTTTTCCTGCTGGGACGCCAAAAAAGCATTTTCCCGGATTTAGCTTCATGTTATATTTTCTTAAGTTATCAAAGGTTTCTTGAAGGTCAACGATGAGATCGCCGCGTTTTCGCGACATAACGGCAATGTCATCGACATAAGCGTGAACATTGCGGCCTATTTGATCGTGTAGGCAACGTTGTATGCACCGTTGGTACGTTGAGCCAGCGTTTTTAAGCCCGAAAGGCATAGTTATGTAGCAAAACGTTCCGAAAGGTGTGATGAAGGAAGTCTTAATTTGGTCAGACTCCTTCATCTTAATTTGGTGGTAGCCAGAGTAAGCGTCCAAAAAGCATAGTAATTCAGAACCTGATACAGCATCTACGACCTGATCAATTCGCGGCAATGCGAAGGGGTCTTTAGGACAGGCTTTGTTTAAGCCGGTGAAATCTATGCACATGCGCAAGTCTTTCACGTCCTTCTTAGGTACTAATACAGGATTTGCTAGCCAATCTGTGTGGATAACCTCTCTAATGAAATTAGCGGCACTAAGCCGAGCTACCTCTTTTCCTATTGCTTTCTTCTTCTCTGGACCGAAGCGACGAAGACCTTGTTTTACTGGCTTGGCACCTTTGGCGACATTAAGGCTGTGCTCGGCAAGTTCCCGGGGTACTCCTGGCATGTCTGATGGTGACCATGCAAAAATATCCCGTTGCTCACGGAGGAACTTGACGAGCGCGCCTTCCTATGCGTCACTGAGGTCCGCGCCTATGTTCGTCGTCTTGCTTGCATCAGCGTTGTCCAGCACGATCTTCTTCGAGTTTGAGCTGGCCTTGAAGTAACATCCGAGCGCAAGGAGGCTTTTTACCATCCGGCATTTCATTGGTGTTAACTTCTTTCTTGTACTGCTCCAGCTCTTCCTTGCTGATGACTGCTTCTGCTAAGACGGCGTTTCCTGCTTCGCATTCCTTCGCCTTCTTGAAGTCGCCATTGACCGTGATGACGCCGTTTGGTCCAGGTATTTTGAGCTTGCTGTAGATGTAACACGGGCGTGCCATGAATTTGGCAAAGGCTGGGCGGCCAAAGATTGCGTGATACGCACTTTTGAATTCCACCACTCAAAGGCAACTTCCTCAGTCCTATAGTTTGTTTCGTCACCGAAGGTGACGTCTAAGACAATTGTTCCCATAGAACTGGCCTGCCTGCCTGGCACTATGCCGTGAAACTTGACTGTGCTATGTTTTAGCTGTGTCTCAGAAAGGCGCATGCGCTTTAAGGTTTCAAGATAGAGGATGTTGATGCTACTCCCTCCATCCATAAGCACCTTAGAAAGCCTGCATTGCTGCACAATTGGGTTTACAACGAGCGCGTAATTCCCTGGGTTCTGTGGAATATGATCAGGATGATCGTTGCGGTCCCATGTAATGGGGTGCTCGGACCAGTTGAGATACTGGGGAACCGCTGGCATAGTGGCATTGAGTTCCCTCCAGGCTGCCTTTTCCTTTTTGGCCGAAGGAGTGGCAAGGAAGTGACAAGGCTTGTTTCGACCCTTGGAAACTTGTTGCTCCTCTTGTGCTTTGGCTCCTGATCTTCGGCTCCGAAGCACTTTCCTCGTTGTCCTTCTGCTCTTTCTTGTCTTTACGGTTCTTGCGCTTGAACTGTTTTGCCTTGAAGCCAGCGTCGGATCCTTCTTGATATCATCGTTAAGGCGGCACTGCCTGTTGGTATGGGTGCATTTGCCAAGCTTGCTATGATGGGCACAAGGTTCATCTTTGATGTCGTCATAGGTGATTTTAATGGGTCTTGACCCTTGACTGTCATCGCTCTTCTTCTGCCATCTGCTAGCCCGCTCTGGCCACCCTTCTTATTGGCAAAGGCTACCTCCTTTGATGGTCCTGGCGCATCGTTGGCTTCCTTCTTTTTCCGGCTTTGATTGTTGTTTCGCTTTTCCGGGTTAACAGCTATGTCCATGCGCAGATCGCCGTCGTCAGCTCGAGCGTCGTCTTCTGCTGCAGCGTAATTGTTCGCGCTGTCTAAGAGCTCGCCGAGGTGTTTGATGTTTTGGCTGGCAACATATATCTCATCATGTTGCCTTTCTTCAGGCTGTTCATAAAAGCATGTATGGCCTGGATCTCAGAAACGTCTTCACATGCATTCTTTGTCTCTGTCCATCGAGCTATGAAAGCTCTGCTTGACTCCCCCTCCACTTGAGCACACTTTAGTAGATCTGAGTAAGCCTTTGGACGTTTGTATGTGCATGAGAAGTGTTGCATGAATGTTTTCTGCATGTCTTGCCAATTGTGGATACTCTTTTCTGGCAAAGTGTCGATCCATAACCGGGCCGTTCCCTCCAACATGAGTGGAAGAAAACGTACAGCTGCATTGTAATCACCGTCATTAATACCAACGGCGTGGATATAATCAGGCAGCCATATGTCCGGTTTGTCAATGCCATTGTACTTGTCCACAATTTTCTTGACATTGCCTAGCGAGGATGGGAGTTGCACCTTGCGAATCGCCGGTCCAAAGCACACAGGGCCCAGGTAAGACTCCTCTTTGGCCGCTTTAATCTCATCGAGACGGATGCGGGCGTCTGAGATATGAGTGTTTTCCCTGGCTGGCCCTTTGTTGGATTGGCTACGCCTTGGCTCCTCCTGACGGCTTTGGCGATGAGGGGAGCGGGAGCGAGATCGCCTTTGAGGCGGATCTCTGTTGCCCCTATTTCCTTCGTCTCTTGCCCGTGCTGCGGGCGGAGGTGGCATGTTAAGCCGGTCACTCCCACGCCGTGCGTCCTTGTCTTGATCTCTTTCACGGCGAGGCGGATCATTCTTCTTATGGCGTGTGTTATCCTTTTGCCGGTGGTCGTCCTTGCCTTTGTCGCTATGGCGGTTGGACCCAGTCTTTGACTCATCCCTGTGCTTGTCAGGAACTTTGTCCTTCCTGGGTTCCTTACCCTTATTGCCATGGCTACTGGAACCAGCTGGTTCCTCTGGATCCCACCGCCGGCAACGGCCGTCTTGCAAAGACGCGTATCGTCCGCCAGTTTTGAGTTTGAGTCCGCCTTAGCCTGCTGCTCTACCGCCTTTTCGATGAGCATTTAGAATAATGGTGGCGCTCTTCAATTGGGACTGTTTCGTCTCCCATGATTTCCCTGGCCGCCTCTAGGTTTTTGGCGGGGTGGAGAAGAATATGACTCCATCAGGGTTAACTTGAAGAGTATTTCTGCCAAGGCTTTAAAGACTTTTGGGCAGAAGGCTTCTCGAAGTTTCCCTGCAGATCCCGATGCAGAAGAGGGTCACGTATACTTCGTACTTTGCGGAATTTCTCAACATGCGCTCACGCTGATACTCTTCCTCTTCTAGAGCCTTTCCAACTAGGATTAACTCTTTTTCCTTGTTCAGGAGGGACAACTTATACTTGATGTTGACTTCAGTCTCAGCCAGGAGCGCTTTCCGTCTTTCCTCAAGTTCAACGCGGTTGGATTTGGTCCCAAAGGTGTTTTGAGAAGCTCCAATGCGCGCATGTGTTCCTCCTTTGACCGTTCCAGGTCTTCTTCAATAGGCGTAGCCGGGGGAGGCCTTTAGGGTCCAGCACATCCTCTGGCTTTTCCGCCTTGTCACCAATGTGTTTGATGCTAGAGGAAACTTCAGCCTCGTCTGGCTTAGCCGCGGCCGCACCATCCTCCATAGCTATCTGTGCCGGGAAAGTCATTAAGACTTCGTTTGGATCGGATGAGCCATAGCCTCGCGCGGCAACCTGTGCTGCAAAGTCTTCCTCCTTATGCTCATCGAGATCTGAATCTTCCGCCATTGGAGCGGTGCCATCAGATCCGGCTTCTGAGTCTGCTCCTGTCTGTAAGGCAGGTAATATTGACTCAGGGTCAGATTCGGCCGGCTTAGGGCCAGATGCGTCAATGACACCGACAAAGCGAGAGGCGGGCTCCATAAGCTCATAAGAGCTGGAGTCAGAATCGCTTTGGGTATCAGAGTCACTCAGATCGCGATAGACAAAGGCCTGATCCGATCTGTGTTGTTGCTCGATTGCATAATCGATGGGGTGGTGGGTGGGCCAAAAGGCGGCGGATCCCCTGGGGAATCCATACGCCTCAGCCGTAAAACCCATGAAGATGTTGATGGTGCCGAAGGGGACGACGAAGCTTGACACCAGTGCGTCGTTTGCTGGACGTAGGACCCGTCGTCTTCGATGCACCCAAAGTTGTTGATGATGCGGGCGCGACCAACCGCCATAGTCTTGCCGATCTCGCCCAATGCTCCCGCCTGAAACAAAACTCCCGACGCCTTGGGCCCCACGGTGGGCGCCAACTGTCGAGGTATTGGTAACGCGGAACTACTATATGGATTCATACGTACCGTAGAGGAGGTGGGGAAGAACGTAGAGGGTTCCAGTGACGGGATTGCACACACGATCTTACCCAGCTTCGGATCTCACAACGGTGGCGAGATCCTACGTGCTGCTATAATTCACTCAAGGAGAATATGTGTACAGGTTACAATGAGATTGTATGCGTGCCCTAAGGCTGCTGGAAGGCTGGCTTATAAAGGCGCCAAGCCTTCCCCTACAAGGAAAGCCTTAACCGACCTAGATCATGAGTCCTAGACTAACACGGTAACAAACCCTAACTTGCTCCCTAAGGCGAACGCAGCCAGGCCTTCGTCTTGGACTTCACTAAGCCAGCCCAGAGCTTATCCTTGCGCCTAAGCCCATGAGGCCTTCTCCATTAAGCCCTCCGGCTTTATCTGATGGGCCTCCTGGTGGGCCAGGTTTTATCCACCGTGGCAGGTATACCCGTTCGGCATAACCTCCACAAGGTTAGTCCCAGAAAATGCATAAAAATGATATGAAGTGTAACCAAAACATGTAGCAATTGATATAATATCAGCATGGAACATCAAAAATTATAGATACGTTTGAGACGTATCAAGGAGCCAATCTCTGAAGATATAATTGAAACTCTTGCTCATATAGCTGTAGCTTCAACGGATGTTGTAGAACGTTATATGCTTAATCAAGATGAACCGTTTAATGATGAGGAAAAAGAGGCTTTGGAACAAATATTATGGCAACAACCACCACAGTTACAGTTGCATATCCCACCTGATAATCTAGGAGTACTACCACCACCTAAAGGGGATCCTAGTTTTGAATTAAAACCTTTGCCTGCAAATCTGAAATATGCATATTTGGATGATAAAAGCATATATCCTGTCATTATTAGTGCTAACCTTTCAGCTGAAGAAGAAGAGAAATTACTTGATGTGCTAAAAGCTCATCGACCAACCATTGGATACTCTCTTGATGATCTTAAAGGTATAAGCCCAGCTCTATGTATGCATAAAATTGATTTGGAGGAAGAAGCAAAACCTGTTGTTGATTATCAACGCCGTCTCCATCCAAAAATGAAAGAAGTGGTAAGGAAAGAGGTAATAAGACTTATTGAAGCTGGTATCATTTATCCTATAGCTGATAGTAAGTGGGTTAGTCCTGTTCATTGTGTTCCTAAAAAGGGTGGAATGACTGTTGTTCCAAATGATGAGGATGAACTTGTGGCTCAACGCACTTTTGTTGGTTATAGGATGTGTATTGATTTCAGAAAATTAAACAAAGCAACTAGAAAAGATCATTATCCATTGCCATTTATTGATCAAATGTTAGAAAGGTTATCTAAACATTCTCACTTTTGTTATCTAGATGGTTATTCAGGTTTCTCACAAATTCCTGTCCATAAAGATGATCAAGAAAAGACCACTTTTACTTGCCCATTTGGTACATTTGCTTATAGGAGAATGCCATTCGGTTTGTGTAATGCTCCCGCTACTTTTCAAAGATGCATGAATGCTATATTTGCCGATTATATTGAAAAGATAATGGAAGTATTTATGGATGATTTCTCTGTTTATGGTACTTCCTTCGATAATTGCTTGTTCAACCTTAACAAAGTTTTGCAGCGTTGTGAAGACCAACACTTAGTCCTTAATTGGGAGAAGTGTCTCTTCATGGTTACTGAAGGTATTGTCCTTGGGCATAAGATTTCTGGAAAAGGGATAGAAGTTGACCCAGCAAAGATAGAAGCTATTGAAAAGCTACCATACCCAAAGGACATCAAAGGTATAAGAAGTTTTCTTGGGCATGCAGGTTTTTACCGTAGGTTTATTAAAGACTTCTCCAAAATATCAAAACCTCTAACCAATATTTTGAAGAATGCTTTAATAAGTGCCCCTATTATTCAACCTCCTGATTGGAAATTGCCTTTTGAAATTATGTGTGATGCTAGTGATTACGCAGTTGGGGCTGTTTTGGGTCAACGGGTTGATAAGAAACTGAATGTTATCTATTATGCTAGTAGAACACTTGATGCCGCTCAAAGAAACTATGCTACAACTGAAAAAGAATTTTTGGCAGTATTATTTGCTTGTGACAAGTTTAGACCTTACATTACTGATTCAAAAGTCACATTGCATACTGATCATTCTGCTATTAAATACTTGATGCATAAGAAAGATGTTAAGCCTAGATTAATTAGATGGGTACTTTTATTGCAAGAGTTTGATTTACACATTGTTGATAGGAAAGGGGAAGATAATCAAGTAGCTGATCATCTCTCTAGAATGGAAAATATACCTAATGATCCTATTCCTATTAACGATAGCTTTGTTAATGAACAACTTGCAAATATTAATGTTTCTAGTGCTAAAGCTGCATCTCCATGGTTTGCTAATTATGCAAATTTTATTGTTGGTAAAGTTTTACCTCCACACTTCACTCATGAACAAAGAAAGAAATTCTTCTATGATCTTAGACATTATTTTTGGGATGATCCTTTCCTTTATAAGAAAAGTGTGGATGGTATTATTAGACGTTGTGTACCTGAGCATGAACAACAGGCTATTATAAGAGAATGCCATGATAGTCCCTATGGAGGGCATCATGCAGGAGATCGCACAGGAGCAAATGTATTACAATCTGGTTTTTATTGGCCTACTTTATTTAAAGATTGTGCTGAATATGTCAAATCTTGTGATAAATGTCAAAGAGTAGGCAATATTGGTAGGAGAAATGAAATGCCTATGAACTATTCATTGCCACTTGAGCCATTTGATGTGTGGGGCTTTGACTTTATGGGACCTTTCCCAGAGTCAAGGACAAAGCATACTCACATTTTGGTTGCAGTTGACTATGTTACAAAGTGGGTGGAAGCAATTCCAACCAAAAGTGCAGATCATGCCACAGCGATGAAGATGCTAAAGGACATCATCTTTCCCAGGTTTGGTGTCCCTAGGTTTTTAATTACCGATGGTGGTTCTCACTTCTTGCATGGTGTTCTTAGAAAAACTTTGGCAAAATATGATGTTAACCATAGAATTGCATCACCATATCATCCTCAAACAAGTGGACAAGTTGAATTAAGTAATAGGGAAATTAAACTCATTTTGGAGAAGACAGTAAATAAGTCTAGGTCTGATTGGCCAACTAAAATTAATGATGCATTATGGACTTATAGAACTGCTTTTAAAAATCCTATGGGAATGTCTCCTTATAAAATGGTTTATGGGAAAGCTTGTCATTTGCCTGTTGAGTTAGAACATAATGCTAGATGGGCTGTTAAACAATTGAACTTTGACTTTAAAACTGTTGGAGAAAAGAGAATTCTTGATTTAAACCTACTAGATGAATGGAGGAATGAAGCCTATGAAAATGCTAAAATGTTTAAAGAAAAAGTTAAAATTTGGCATGACAGGAAAGTTAAGAAGAAGGAATTCAAAGTAGGTGATCAAGTTTTGCTATACAACTCTCGCTTTAAGTTTTCTGCAGGAAAGTTGCGTTCAAAGTGGCAGGGACCATTAGTGATACAGGAG
This sequence comes from Poa pratensis, assembly GCA_947311845.1. Taxonomy (NCBI): domain Eukaryota; kingdom Viridiplantae; phylum Streptophyta; class Magnoliopsida; order Poales; family Poaceae; genus Poa; species Poa pratensis. The sequence continues at coordinate 97,102,377 of CAMZMU010000107.1, read as the reverse complement.
GTGTACCGTTCAGGAGCCATCCGTCTTCACGGTGATATGAAAGGTAAACTTCATGTAGTCAATGGACAACGCCTTAAACCTTATATTGCAGGAAAGAGCTTCATCGGAATGGTGGAAGAGTTGAATTTACAGACACCGGAGGAGGTAATTGAGAGAAACCGTGCAATTTCAGAAACCCTAAATCAATAGAAGGTAACTTACTGTTGGAAAGTTTCTCGGAATTGCATAATATTTTACGAAAGTCATTTTTTATGGAAATTAACGTGTGGGACAAGAAATCTGGACGAAGCGGAGACCCGAGGAAGGAAAGAGGGGGTCCCACGCGGCCAGGTACAGGGGCCACGTGGGCCCACTCCTTTTGCCCCTCGGAGTCCCTTTTCGCCCCATTTTCGATCCCGACGCTTCGTCTTGACCTAAAAACCCTCAATATATACCCCTCTCTGTCGATCTAATCTCGCACCGAGCGTCCTCGAGCGATCTTCGTTTCTGCTGTTTCTGTCTGTCAGGTTTTAGCCATGTCTTGCTCCAGATCCAACCACGGTGGGGAGAGCCCTCCCAAGGAAGGTGTTGTGAACCGCTACCTCTGCTCCGTGATGGCACCACCGAAGACCGTGTGCTTCAAGGAGGACGTGATGCTCGTGGAGGAGGTAAAGGCTCCAAGGCCACTGGCACGGTGGAGGAAAGGCTGGACGAGTTGGAGGACAAGACCTTCAGGTATGGCACTGTGGTTTACCGCAGCCTTGATGCCCATCACTTCATGAACCTGGAGCTCGAGAAGAAGATTGAAGAGTACAAGAAGAGGCTTGAAGATCTGGAAGATAGATACAAGGACGTCATCGACAAGTGGGAAAAGTTCCAACGCTTCATGTGGGATGTAGAGAACCAGAACTGCGAATATGAAGAGCGCTTCAAGAAGATTGCAGCAGCCGCCACCCTCAGGTATAATGATCCACCTACATCTTTCCGTGATGGAAGGCCTTTCCCATGGAAGATGGCTGAATGGGAGGAAGAATATGAGAAGGAGGAGGCTGCAGCAAAAGAGAGTCTGGAAGAACGTCAAGCTTGGGGGAGTTCCACCTAGTCTCTCTCTTTATCAATCCATCATATCTATCTAGTCATGGCGTGTTTTGCTTTTATCGTTTAGTTATCAATATCTCTTAGGCGTGTGTGAGCTCATGGAGTATTATCATGTATCTCTATCTTATGGTTTATCAATGGATATTAAAGTATGGTGTCATCCATAATTCTCTTGTTCGGAGATTGATGGGTAAAACTCATGCAAATGAGCGTGGCATATTTAGAGTTTCAATCACATCTTGCCTTGAAATTAATTAACTTGAGTATGTTGGACAATTGTAGAATTATCTCATCATAAATAAGTAAAAAGTCAATATGACTTGGAATTAATAGTTTGAAGTTGAGATATTGTCTTGTAGGATAAAAAGTTGAGAAGGGATAATGAAAAGGATATAAAACACTCTTGTTAGACTCTAGTATCTTTTGAGCAAATTAATGATCATGGATATTTCAATACTTATGCTCTTGAATGTGCATGAAAAGGAAGGCACCTGAAGTTTCAGTTAGCCATGGAAAGTGTAAGATAAAGGTGGTATGGAGCATAGGAACTTGATTGAGATATCCATGACTAAAGTTTGTACTAGTTACTAGAGAAGCAAGGTTGATAATATCTTTTTATATCTATCTATCTTTTCATTTGTCTTCTTTGAACTTGTTATCCAATGAGAGTGTATCTTGTCTTTAAATTTCAGTAAAGTATAAAAGGTTATAATGCTTGCCATAAAGAGCAAAAGCATGTGAAAAACGATATGATTCGATTGTCCAACATACAATGGTTATTTCTTTCAAAAGTAAGGGGTGATTGCTAGACCTTCTATTTATGTTGCCCTCGTGTGCATGAGTTTTGTTCATTAATCTTATCTTGCAAGTGAATATGATGATGATACAATGCTCGTATTTATTTAACAACCATCAGTCCATTGATGCATGTAATGATCTATGTCCTTACTTACTCGAGGACGAGTAAAGGTTTAAGCTTGGGGGAGTTGATACGTGCATTTTATATCATCATTTATGCAACCTTTAGTAGCATATTAGAATGTTATATGCACTGTTATATCAATGTTTTTACATGTTTTAGATGATTTAGGGGACTTTCATACAAAGTCCCTATTTTTGGTATTTAATTTCTGGGAGGCAGAAAACCCCCTTTTCTTGTTTTTATTGTTTTAGGAGTTTTAGGAACCCAAATAATAAAAGGAAAAATACCACGGAGGTTTTTCATCGGAAGGAAGACAATGGAAAGAAGACCGAAGAGAGGAGAGCCACGAGGGCCAAAAGGGGTGGCCCACGCGGCCCATGCACCTGGCCGCGTGGGCCCCACCAAAATGGACCTCGGGCACCTCCTCCCCTGGGGCTTTTTAGCAACGCCTTCGTCTCGCCCGAAAACCTACGCCCTAATTTTTCCTAGTCCATCCGAGGTCGCGGCGGCGGCGAAACTTCTGATTCCCTCCGAGGGGGATCAGATCCTGCTGCTCCGGAGCTCCGAAGAGGGGGAAATCACTGTCATCGTCATCACCTCTCCTCCTTGGCGTGGGAGGAGGCCTCTACATCATCACCCCCATCAAGACCAGCACCATCTCCATCATCATCTTCGTGATCTACTCCGTTCCCCTCATAGTTTGAGAGTTGCTATACCCTAGATACTTGTCTTGTGCTAATATTCATGTTTGTGATTGAGTACTTGTCATTATTTGTGGGTGAAGTTATAACTTCAGATTGTGTTGTACCACTTATGCCACTGATTATGATCATGTTTGCACGTTGTGAGTAGTTCCCGCATGTTCCTGAGGGCATAGGATGAATTGGCAATGATTTATATATAACATGTGTTGGTATTTTGTCAAGAGTTTATCTTTTATGTGATTCTATGATGGTGTTGTGCGAACGTCGACTGCACAACACTTCACCTATATGGGCTCATAGGAGAACACCGTAGTATAATGAATTGAGGAAGACTTGGGAGGACAAGTAAACCTGAGATTGAGTCATGAAGTTATATTATGAGGGTATTAGTATCGGGGACCTTAGAGTGTAATGCTATGGTGGCACATTATGTCTTAATAATTCTTGTGCAGTCATTTACTTGGCCACATGATCCATCATAAGGTGCTGTAGTCTATTTATTTAGCTATACCGAATTATGGCTCCGTCCAAAGAAGATTAAAACTTGACAAGATATATTCAACGTGTTGTTTAATAAATCTCTATGCCTAGTGATATCCATGCCGCCCTTGGGAACGTTTTCCACATATAAGTTACACATCACTTGAGCTTGTCCTCTTGTCACATAAGAGGATTGGGCTTTCTCTCTTTGAGAGCTTTCATTTGCTACTGTTACTTGAAGCATTGGAGTTATACAACCAAAAATACCAAAAACAATTGCATCTTTTATTGTTTTATTTATCAATCTTACTAACCAATACCTTCAGCTCCTCGTGGATTCGACAACCTTTTCTAATTGAAAGGTACTACAATTGATCTCCTGCACTTGGGAGTCATCATCAAGCTCATTCCTTTCTTTCATAAAGACCTCACTTTCGTGGTCCTCCATATGTTGCTGCAAAGCATTGTTAGGAGCAAGAGCAATAGAGGCAAGCTGAGCAACTTTAAAATCTTCATTAGGCAATTCGGTTTTATAAGGAACTTTAGCAAATTTAGAGAAATTGAACTCATAAGATTCACCAACAAATTTAGTAAAGATTTTCTCTTTCTTACAATCTATAACAGCACCACAAGTATTCAGGAAAGGTCTACCAAAAATGATAGGACAAGTCTTACTAGCAGCTGAACCAAGTACTAGAAAATCAGCAGGATATTTAGTCTTACCACATAAAACTACCACATCTCTAACAATACCAATTGGAGAGATAGTTTCTCTATTAGCAAGCTGAATAACCACATAAATTTCCTCAAATTCACAAGAACCAATTTCATGCATAATTTCCCTGTAAAGCTCATAAGGAATGGCACTTGAACTTGCACCAATATCACATATACCATAATAGCAATGATCACCTATCCTAACAGAAAGCACAGGAACACTAGTTTTCCTAGAGCTTTTAGGATGCGAAACAATATTAGAAGCATCTTCACAAAAGATAATATGACCATCTTCTATATTTTCGGTGACAAGGTCCTTAACCATTGCTACAGCAGGTTCAACAGTTATTTGTTCATCTGGTTCAATAGCTTTCTTTGTACTTTGGTTAACAACGCTAGCTATGATAGAGTGTTCCTTTATTTTAGCAGGAAAAGGAACTTTTTCAATATAAGGTTGAGGAATAATGTGACCAACGGTGTTAACTTCAATAGTTCTAGTCACAGGAGAAATAGTTTTATCTTTATAAGGTTCATGATAATTCTTAACACCCTCCTTAGGCATACCGAAATAGGATTCAAAAGCTTTATAAAAATTTGCAACAACTTGGGAGTCAAGGCCATAAGCAGTACTAACATTTCGAAAATCATCAGTATTCATGAAAGTTTTAATGCATTCGAAATCATATTTTATACCTGACTCTCTACCTTTGTTGTTCTCCCATCCTTCAGTGTTCTCCTGAATCCGATCAAGAAGGTCCCATTTAAACTCTTCTTTATTACGAGTGAATGATCCAGAACAAGCAGTATCCAATAAAGTTTTATCCTGAAAGGAAAGCCTTGCATAGAAGTTATCAATAACAACTTTACCAGGAAGCTCATGAATGGGGCATTTGAGCATTAATGACTTCAATCTCCCCCACGCTTGGGCAATACTTCCTCCATCATGAGGCCAAAAATTATATATGAGGTTCCGGTCTTTGTGAATCTCACTTGGAGGATAGAATCTATTATATAATTAAAACACAAGACAATCGACGGTAGAGATTTGTCAACATATAACCACGATGTACAAACGGTGGAGATTAATCAGGACAAGATATGGATCGACGTGAATCCATATGGAAGCTAAGAAGTGCGGATGGATGTCCGGCCTCAACACGTCAAGATTTTGGAAAGTAAAAAGGCCAAGATTAGGAAGTTATATCGTACCTATACGCGAATAGGTGTTTGGCCTGACCACGTACGTGAATATATAGATTCAAACGGACACTAACCTAGGGCCCAATGCGGACTTCAATATAAAGCATGGACGCGACGTGTAGGTCGTCGGCAAATCGATTCATGGACGCGAGGCCACGCCCACCTAGCAATCGAATCTGAGGTGCGGCTGGCAGGCTACGTCAAGAAGGAACTGCAGGACGACGCCCGCCGGCGAACCCATTATCTCCGGCGACCACAAGACGAAGCGCACAAACATGAAGGAGCTTGGCCTTCAGAGGGTTCCAGGCTTCCGGCACTTTCGGGTGGTCCACGATGTTCCATTGATCGCTTGGAGTTTTTTTAGATTGATCGATCGCCGTCGGCCGTCCTAGAAGGATCAATCACCAAGGCTACGAGTGAGACACTATTGGGCCAGCTCCACGGCACAATCCCCGTCGGCATCATGCACCCAAGTATTATCACAAGCATGTTCAAGGATCGTATCCCGGCGCGGATGGATGCAAGAAACAATGTACCCTCAACTGGCCGTACGTAGATTGTTAGATTGATCGGGTCCAGAGGATAATCGTTATGCTGGTCATCGGAATACTCTAGCACTGCTGCGCCTACCTCGGCCGGCGGCCTCGCATCGCCAAATCAGGTACCAGCTAAGGCCATGAAGAAGTCTACTGGTGTCCAGGTTGTGGTCGATCGTTTCTGATGTTGAGCGCTCATGAAGTTCTAAAGAACCTTTGGCTAAAAGAATCGCAGGGTGGCAAAATCAATTATGCGATATCTGTAATGGCAGTGGGGGCGGCCGATTTCAGCGGCATATGTGCGCGAATGAACGCCTAAAATCATCGTTCTACAGCAAGCGGCATATGTCGTCGTCCGCGATCGATGAACTCCAGCAATTTGGACTAGGAAGGAAAACGAGCTTGATGCCGTTCTGACCGACATAGATGGAGCACACCCCTCGCTAGAATCTCTCCTCCTAGAGCATGTAGCTTCCGATTGCAGTTTTAAATTCTATGTGGCATGCATGGCGAACGTGATTGCACTATGCTTGCTCGCCACCGCCGGGCGTCCAGGAAGTTCGCGCTGCTGGTGAAACTGGACACCGACGACTCCAAGTATACGAGCTCAGCCTGTCAGTACCTAATTCCCATGCTCTCAAGTTTCAACTCCACATACGGACATGATCGATTTTTTTTTTTTTAGATAAGAGGGTGCGGGTCCCCGGCCTCTGCATCAAAATGATGCACACAGCCATCCGCAATTATTCAACAAAGCCTTACAAAGTACAACATCGATCAGACCGAAGTCCGTCCAGAAACGCTACCACTATGATGGTGGTGACAAAGATCAAAGCCGCTTGCCTTGACCTCCCACCCACACACATCATCCAAAACCGGAACACCGGTCCAGCAAACACTGCACGCGCACCGCATGCGCGCGCTACAGCAGTCACTCCCGCCGTCTTCCACGAACCCTTCTTCAGAACAAGATCAACGCAGACACCTTGCAAGTCCAGCCGTCGACATCACCATGAAGCCAGACAGCACCGCCGCCCTGCCCTCGTCCATTCGCACGCATCCACTCCGAGACTCCACTGCACCATGCTGCCGAGCCACCATCGTCGACGCGGAGAACAGCACGCCGCTCCACCAGTAGACCCTCCAGGCAGCACCTGTTCCAAAACGACGCCCTCAACAGGGAGAACGACACAAAAAGTGCCGCCATCGTCCGATCTGGTATAACCAGATCTAGGGTTTCCCCCGGAACATCCTGACTGAAGGCAGAAGAATCACCGCGACGACACCTTCAACAAGGTAACGACGAACACGGACGCCGCCATCGTCGGCCCCGACCGCATCGGAGCCCGGCTCTCACCGGCCGTCATCTTCACCTTCAGATCTTCTCCGAGAGGCGGCTGGATGTCGAGAGTAGCACCCACCAGGAGGTGAGCAGCCAGCCGAGATCCACTCCGTGCCCGACCCAGAAGGGCCGCGCCGCCGTCGCCGATGTGCGCCTGAGGGGCCGGGGGCCCTCGCTGTCTGCCACGCCGTCGCAGATGACGACGCCATGACGCCCAGCGCAGCGCCGTGCCCGAGCTCGGAGGAGCCAACCCGCGCCGGCCCCATCTCGCGCGAGGACGAAGGAGACCCCCCCCGCCGCCGGGAGCGCCGAGGCTTAGCCTGGCCGCACCCACGGTGGCAGCGGGGGAGGGAGGAGGAGGGGCGGCGGGGGACTAGGCGGCGGCGGCTAGGGTTTCCCCCCCTGCCGCCGCGCGGGGGCGAGAGGAGGGGGAGAGGAGAGGAGAGGAGGGGGACATGATCGATTAATATGCACTTCTTTGGAGTTGAGAACTGCTCAAGCCGGTTGACGATTTGAAGTCGTGATCTGTATGGATGAAGTAGTATGGCTGAAGTGGATGTAGAGTAACGTCGGTCCAGCCGTCCAGTGGCTGCTTTGGGTGGACGTCAATCTGAACATTATGTAGATGCCCTCTGTCCTGGATATATGTTCACGCCACTGCAGACTGAGTCACGATCGAAGCATGTTTTCCATGACCTTCAATTAGTAAGCTTTTGCCTTGACTGATCGTGTAACGTAAATACTCTATAGCAACCTCCCACATTAGAAGGTTGTTGTTTCCTCGACTGACCGATGCCCAGCGGCGTCTCCATCTGTGTTGTACAGGAAAAGCAAGACAAATGATAAAGCATCTTATATTATCAAACAGAGTAAGTAGAAAATTTGCAAAGACTTTAAATGGAATCAATATAAAGAAACACATTTTTCTCTCTTTTTCATGAATGGTTGAATATGAATATAATCCCGTGTGCAAGCAAATTGGTAAATAGAGGCAAATACTAATTATTTATTTCGTAGGTTTTTCTACTAAATTATGTTCCTGAGGTGCAAAACTGAACGCTTCATGCATGGTGTACATTCTCATCTTTTGTTATTCTAAAATCATTCCACTAATGATGTCACTAGATTCCGTAACAAGTATAATTTTGCCTAATCGTCGTACACGTAGTAGTTTCGTGTTTAATGCCAATGTCCAAATGACGCCAATCGCCCAATCGCCTCCTACATCATTAATATTAGTGATATTAGTGAGAGCAATAAATTGTTCTAAAGATATCATATAGTTTACAAGAAAGATCAATAATGAGCAAGCGATCTTTGTTTGTGTTATTAAACATGGCAAAATTATTGAGTATGACCACTACCATAAATAATAGAATTTGCAATCCTAATTAAACAAAGACGTTACTCGGGATTTGCATGTCTACATGTGCAAAAGATTTATTTCCTGAAACGTGGAAGTATAGGAAATCTCTCAATTTGAATAGCGTAATTCCCATATGAATTGATCTCTTATTTATCTTACATTGCTCAAAAATTGGTACCAATAATAAACAAGTTACATTAGTTATGAAAACTCGAAATATGTATGTGCTAGCCGCGCAATTGCGCGGGCCACCCAGCTAGTTTAGAATAAAAGAGAGGTACAATTTCCTCCCAACCAAGAGAACGCCCATTCTTCAGCAGTTTATACCAATGTGCAGCTCTACCAGACAACGATATAGAGAATAGTTTCTTCTTAACTTCACCCATTGAAATACCTGCACACTTGAATAACTCGCATAATTCATGTAAAATAATAAATGATCACCAGTATGGACAGTTCCATCCCCTTCATAGCGGTTATTCGTAACACGTTCAACAATTTTCATAGGTATTTGGAATGGGATTACCTGCTCAGGTGGTGCCTCCTCTACTACCTTAGCAGTGGTAGTGGTTTTCCCAAATAGGAATTCAAGAGAAGATCTCTCCATAATAAAATATAGCAGCAGGCAAAAATAAAAACAGCACGTACAGTAGAAGTTTTCCTTACCAATTCCACTTACCAATAGCGCTTCACTCCCCGGAAATGGCGCCAAAAAATAGTCTTGATGACCCACAAGTATAGGGGGTGTATCGTAGTACTTTCGATAAATAAGAGTGTCGAACCCAACGAGGAGCAGAAGGTGTTGACAAGCAGTTTTGGTATGGAATTCGCTGTAAATACTAGCAGACAAGTTTTTAGGGGTTTTTGATACAGCTGATAAATAAAGTACAAGTAAATAAAATGCAGTAATAATAATTGCAGCGAGTGGCCCAATTCTTTCTACAGCAAAGGACAAGCCGGTAGGTTTACTTATGATGACCAAACGTTCTTGAGGACACACGGGAATTTCGTTAAGTGCTTTTGCTTCATATAGTTGATTAATCTATTATATAATTAAAACACAAGACAATCGACGGTAGAGATTTGTCAACATATAACCACGATGTACAAACGGTGGAGATTAATCAGGACAAGATATGGATCGACGTGAATCCATATGGAAGCTAAGAAGTGCGGATGGATGTCCGGCCTCAACACGTCAAGATTTTGGAAAGTAAAAAGGCCAAGATTAGGAAGTTATATCGTACCTATACGCGAATAGGTGTTTGGCCTGACCACGTACGTGAATATATAGATTCAAACGGACACTAACCTAGGGCCCAATGCGGACTTCAATATAAAGCATGGACGCGACGTGTAGGTCGTCGGCAAATCGATTCATGGACGCGAGGCCACGCCCACCTAGCAATCGAATCTGAGGTGCGGCTGGCAGGCTACGTCAAGAAGGAACTGCAGGACGACGCCCGCCGGCGAACCCATTATCTCCGGCGACCACAAGACGAAGCGCACAAACATGAAGGAGCTTGGCCTTCAGAGGGTTCCAGGCTTCCGGCACTTTCGGGTGGTCCACGATGTTCCATTGATCGCTTGGAGTTTTTTTAGATTGATCGATCGCCGTCGGCCGTCCTAGAAGGATCAATCACCAAGGCTACGAGTGAGACACTATTGGGCCAGCTCCACGGCACAATCCCCGTCGGCATCATGCACCCAAGTATTATCACAAGCATGTTCAAGGATCGTATCCCGGCGCGGATGGATGCAAGAAACAATGTACCCTCAACTGGCCGTACGTAGATTGTTAGATTGATCGGGTCCAGAGGATAATCGTTATGCTGGTCATCGGAATACTCTAGCACTGCTGCGCCTACCTCGGCCGGCGGCCTCGCATCGCCAAATCAGGTACCAGCTAAGGCCATGAAGAAGTCTACTGGTGTCCAGGTTGTGGTCGATCGTTTCTGATGTTGAGCGCTCATGAAGTTCTAAAGAACCTTTGGCTAAAAGAATCGCAGGGTGGCAAAATCAATTATGCGATATCTGTAATGGCAGTGGGGCGGCCGATTTCAGCGGCATATGTGCGCGAATGAACGCCTAAAATCATCGTTCTACAGCAAGCGGCATATGTCGTCGTCCGCGATCGATGAACTCCAGCAATTTGGACTAGGAAGGAAAACGAGCTTGATGCCGTTCTGACCGACATAGATGGAGCACACCCCTCGCTAGAATCTCTCCTCCTAGAGCATGTAGCTTCCGATTGCAGTTTTAAATTCTATGTGGCATGCATGGCGAACGTGATTGCACTATGCTTGCTCGCCACCGCCGGGCGTCCAGGAAGTTCGCGCTGCTGGTGAAACTGGACACCGACGACTCCAAGTATACGAGCTCAGCCTGTCAGTACCTAATTCCCATGCTCTCAAGTTTCAACTCCACATACGGACATGATCGATTTTTTTTTTTTTAGATAAGAGGGTGCGGGTCCCCGGCCTCTGCATCAAAATGATGCACACAGCCATCCGCAATTATTCAACAAAGCCTTACAAAGTACAACATCGATCAGACCGAAGTCCGTCCAGAAACGCTACCACTATGATGGTGGTGACAAAGATCAAAGCCGCTTGCCTTGACCTCCCACCCACACACATCATCCAAAACCGGAACACCGGTCCAGCAAACACTGCACGCGCACCGCATGCGCGCGCTACAGCAGTCACTCCCGCCGTCTTCCACGAACCCTTCTTCAGAACAAGATCAACGCAGACACCTTGCAAGTCCAGCCGTCGACATCACCATGAAGCCAGACAGCACCGCCGCCCTGCCCTCGTCCATTCGCACGCATCCACTCCGAGACTCCACTGCACCATGCTGCCGAGCCACCATCGTCGACGCGGAGAACAGCACGCCGCTCCACCAGTAGACCCTCCAGGCAGCACCTGTTCCAAAACGACGCCCTCAACAGGGAGAACGACACAAAAAGTGCCGCCATCGTCCGATCTGGTATAACCAGATCTAGGGTTTCCCCCGGAACATCCTGACTGAAGGCAGAAGAATCACCGCGACGACACCTTCAACAAGGTAACGACGAACACGGACGCCGCCATCGTCGGCCCCGACCGCATCGGAGCCCGGCTCTCACCGGCCGTCATCTTCACCTTCAGATCTTCTCCGAGAGGCGGCTGGATGTCGAGAGTAGCACCCACCAGGAGGTGAGCAGCCAGCCGAGATCCACTCCGTGCCCGACCCAGAAGGGCCGCGCCGCCGTCGCCGATGTGCGCCTGAGGGGCCGGGGGCCCTCGCTGTCTGCCACGCCGTCGCAGATGACGACGCCATGACGCCCAGCGCAGCGCCGTGCCCGAGCTCGGAGGAGCCAACCCGCGCCGGCCCCATCTCGCGCGAGGACGAAGGAGACCCCCCCCGCCGCCGGGAGCGCCGAGGCTTAGCCTGGCCGCACCCACGGTGGCAGCGGGGGAGGGAGGAGGGAGGGGCGGCGGGGGACTAGGCGGCGGCGGCTAGGGTTTCCCCCCCTGCCGCCGCGCGGGGGCGAGAGGAGGGGGAGAGGAGAGGAGAGGAGGGGGACATGATCGATTAATATGCACTTCTTTGGAGTTGAGAACTGCTCAAGCCGGTTGACGATTTGAAGTCGTGATCTGTATGGATGAAGTAGTATGGCTGAAGTGGATGTAGAGTAACGTCGGTCCAGCCGTCCAGTGGCTGCTTTGGGTGGACGTCAATCTGAACATTATGTAGATGCCCTCTGTCCTGGATATATGTTCACGCCACTGCAGACTGAGTCACGATCGAAGCATGTTTTCCATGACCTTCAATTAGTAAGCTTTTGCCTTGACTGATCGTGTAACGTAAATACTCTATAGCAACCTCCCACATTAGAAGGTTGTTGTTTCCTCGACTGACCGATGCCCAGCGGCGTCTCCATCTGTGTTGTACAGGAAAAGCAAGACAAATGATAAAGCATCTTATATTATCAAACAGAGTAAGTAGAAAATTTGCAAAGACTTTAAATGGAATCAATATAAAGAAACACATTTTTCTCTCTTTTTCATGAATGGTTGAATATGAATATAATCCCGTGTGCAAGCAAATTGGTAAATAGAGGCAAATACTAATTATTTATTTCGTAGGTTTTTCTACTAAATTATGTTCCTGAGGTGCAAAACTGAACGCTTCATGCATGGTGTACATTCTCATCTTTTGTTATTCTAAAATCATTCCACTAATGATGTCACTAGATTCCGTAACAAGTATAATTTTGCCTAATCGTCGTACACGTAGTAGTTTCGTGTTTAATGCCAATGTCCAAATGACGCCAATCGCCCAATCGCCTCCTACATCATTAATATTAGTGATATTAGTGAGAGCAATAAATTGTTCTAAAGATATCATATAGTTTACAAGAAAGATCAATAATGAGCAAGCGATCTTTGTTTGTGTTATTAAACATGGCAAAATTATTGAGTATGACCACTACCATAAATAATAGAATTTGCAATCCTAATTAAACAAAGACGTTACTCGGGATTTGCATGTCTACATGTGCAAAAGATTTATTTCCTGAAACGTGGAAGTATAGGAAATCTCTCAATTTGAATAGCGTAATTCCCATATGAATTGATCTCTTATTTATCTTACATTGCTCAAAAATTGGTACCAATAATAAACAAGTTACATTAGTTATGAAAACTCGAAATATGTATGTGCTAGCCGCGCAATTGCGCGGGCCACCCAGCTAGTTTAGAATAAAAGAGAGGTACAATTTCCTCCCAACCAAGAGAACGCCCATTCTTCAGCAGTTTATACCAATGTGCAGCTCTACCAGACAACGATATAGAGAATAGTTTCTTCTTAACTTCACCCATTGAAATACCTGCACACTTGAATAACTCGCATAATTCATGTAAAATAATAAATGATCACCAGTATGGACAGTTCCATCCCCTTCATAGCGGTTATTCGTAACACGTTCAACAATTTTCATAGGTATTTGGAATGGGATTACCTGCTCAGGTGGTGCCTCCTCTACTACCTTAGCAGTGGTAGTGGTTTTCCCAAATAGGAATTCAAGAGAAGATCTCTCCATAATAAAATATAGCAGCAGGCAAAAATAAAAACAGCACGTACAGTAGAAGTTTTCCTTACCAATTCCACTTACCAATAGCGCTTCACTCCCCGGAAATGGCGCCAAAAAATAGTCTTGATGACCCACAAGTATAGGGGGTGTATCGTAGTACTTTCGATAAATAAGAGTGTCGAACCCAACGAGGAGCAGAAGGTGTTGACAAGCAGTTTTGGTATGGAATTCGCTGTAAATACTAGCAGACAAGTTTTTAGGGGTTTTTGATACAGCTGATAAATAAAGTACAAGTAAATAAAATGCAGTAATAATAATTGCAGCGAGTGGCCCAATTCTTTCTACAGCAAAGGACAAGCCGGTAGGTTTACTTATGATGACCAAACGTTCTTGAGGACACACGGGAATTTCGTTAAGTGCTTTTGCTTCATATAGTTGATTAATCTTCATTATTTTGATAAGTGTTGTGTGGGTGAACCTATACTAATGCACCTCCCTTCCTAGGACTAATACATACTTGTGATTAAACCCCTTGCAAGCATCCGCAAATACAAGAAAGTAATTAAGATAAATCTAACCACAGCCTTAAACTCTGAGATCCTGCTATCCCTCATGCATCGATATACCAACGGGAGTTTAGGTTTCTGTCACTCCGGCAACCCCACAATTGGCAACCGAATACACAATGCATTCCCCTAGGCCCATAAAGCTGAACTGTCATGTAGTCGACGTTCACATGACACCACTAGAAGAATAACACCACAACTTAAATATCAAACCATTAAATATTACTCAACATGATTCACTACTAACATCAAGACTTCTCCCATGTCCTCAAGAACTAAACGAACTACTCACAAGACATCATATGGAACATGATCAGAGGTGATATAATGATGAATAACAATCTGGACATAAACCTTAATTCAACGGTTTCACTCAATAGCATCAACCACAAGGAGTAATTAACACCGGGAAAGCTTCCCCTATGAACTAGACAAGATTCAACCGTAGATGTTACAACGGAACGGAGTGGAGCGGCGGAGATGATGGTGCTGGCGGTGGAGATGATGATGATCCCAATGAAGTCCAGCTTGATGACGTGACGATGGCGACGATTTCCCCCCTCCGGGAAGGAATTTCCCCGGCAGATTTCTCCCTGCCGGAGAGCTTTTCTCTCTCTGGTGTTTTCCGCCTCGTGGAGGCGGCGGAATATTTCCTCGACGTCCCCCTAGGCTTACGATTTCCTGGGGATGATGTACACGAAAGGGGGCTGGCAGAGGTGGGCCAGGGCCTCCTCACCACGTGGCGGCGCGCCAGCAAGGTGGGCCGCGCCACCACATGGTGAGGGCCCATGGTGGCCCACCTTGGCCCCCCTTTTGGCTGCCTCCGACATCTGACAAAATAGGAACTTCTGGATATTTTCCTTGAATTATTGATCTTCAGAAATATGGTGTCTTGACGGTCCTTTTTCCAGCAGAATTCTGACTCCGGTGTTTAATTCTCCAATAATCATCAAACATGCAAAATAGGTAAAATAACATAAGTATCATCTCTAAATATGAAATATATCAATGAATAACAGTAAATTATGATATAAAATAGTGATGCAAAACGGACGTATCAGCATTATAACAAGATACATAGACCGTTATCCAACAACATCTATGACTAATAATCCACCTTCAGGTAGTCATCCGAGTTCCCCGTTGGTATTAAGTTGCAAGCAACAGATTATTGCATTAAGTAAAGTGTATAATGTAAACAACACAATTATCCTTAGACAAAACATTGCTGTTTTACCCCTAATGGCAACAGCACATCCACAATCTTAGAAGTTGCTGTCACTCTCCCAGATTCAATGGATGCATGAACCCACTATCTAGCATAAATACTCCCTCTTGGAGTTACAAGCATCTACTTGGCCAAAGCATCTACTAGTAACAGAGAGCATGCAAGATCATAAATAACATATAACATAGATTGATAATCAACCTGACATAGTATTCAATATTCATCGGATCCCAGCATACACAACATGTAGCATTACAATAATATGATCTTGATCATGATATGCAGCTCACAGGATCTAAACATGATAGCACAAAGTGGAGAGACTACCAACTAGCTACTGCCATGGACCCGTAGTCCAAGGATGAACTACTCACGCATCACTCCGTAGGCGGGCAGGATGATGTAGAGCCCTCCGGTGATGATTCCCCTCTCCGGTAGGGTGCCGGGAAGAGCTTCTGACCCGCCCCCCCCCGAGCTAGGGTTGACGACGGCGGCGTCTCTGGAACTTTTCGTGGATGGAGGCTCGGGTGTCTAGGGTTTTCCCGAGGAAGTGAATAAATAGGCGAAAGGGCGGCGGCTGGAGAGGCACGTGGGCCTATACCTGGGCATCTCTCGAGCCGGGCCGGGCTCGGGCCGGGCCTAAAAAAAGCCTGTCGCAGGAAATCCAGGCCCGAGCCCGGCCCGACAGTCGAGCTGCAGAAATCGGGCCCGAGCCCGGCCCGAGCCCTACAAAGCCCGACTAGGCCCAACAAGCCCGGCCCAACCCTTGATGATTTCTTGTTTTTGTTAAGCCCGAGCCCGGCCCGACCTGTGTATCGGCCCGAAAATCAGGCCCGAGCCCGGCCCGATGTGTAAGCCCGGCCCGGCCCGACATTTCCGGGCCGGGTTGTGTCGGGCCGATCGGGCCGGGCTGCCCATGGCCAGGTATACGTGGGCCCCACGCCACCCCACGGCGCGGCAGGGAGCCCTGCCGCGCCCTGGCGTGGCCGGCCCACGACCCTCCTGCTTCTCCCTCTGGACACGGTCTTCGTGATGGAAAAATAGGGACTTCCGTTTTTGTTTCGTCCAATTCCGAGAATATTTCCAGAACACTTTTCTGAAATACAAAAACAGCAGAAATCAGGAACTGACACTGTGACATCTTGTTAAAAGGTTAGTCCCAGAAAATGCATAAAAATGCTATGAAGTGTATATAAAACATGTAGCAATTGACATAATATCAACATGGAACATCAAATATTATAGATACGTTTGAGACGTATCACGCCCCAAAGGCCTTTGGATGGCCGTTTGGGCGCCCCGAGTGGAAATGCTCTTATGGATGCGACATAATATAGAAAGCTCTCACTTTATACCACAATACAGGTTTATATCGGATTTATGGAACATCATAGGCCTCTTTTTCCCTAGAAAGAAAGAGGTCTGTTTGTTTTAAAAAAACAAATTGTGCAAATGTTCAATTTTGTGTGGGGGATTATTTGATTTGTCTTATTATACTTTGCTACATTTTCCAGAGGATTCAATTACGCTATATTCCATAGGATAATTATTATTGACTCAAACTTCTTGGAAATACCATTTTATCTTCTACGGCACACACGAATAAACTTTGGTGCAAATGTGCTATTCTAGAATTCAAGCAGCCGCGACGTTACAGTCGCACAATTTTCTGTTCATGCATGTTCAAAATCCTGGGAGCCAATATGTAAGTGGTATACTCCCTCCATCCCTACATTATCTTACTTTTATATTTGTTCTAAGTCAAACTTAGAACGTTTGCCTACTTTTATAAAACAAAGTCAGCAATATGTATGACATTAAATAGTATATGAATGAACTATATCGCAAGATGCATCTAGTGATATTAGTTCGGTGTTGAAAATATTGCTATTTTTCTATGCACTTGATCAAACTAAAAAATTTTTGACTTAAGAAAAATCTAGAAGTATACAATTACTTGAAGGCCGAGGGAGTAAGACATAGGTTAGAATGGTTGGTATGCAGATTCTCACAAATCGGCGAGGACAAACTGCGGGATTTAAAATAGTACATTGTCTAAAATACCCCTCATGCAGAAATATACTACTCTGCATCCTATTGTAGTATTTCACGTCTGTCAGTTGGATCAACAAGAATAGACGACTCAAATATAACTGATGCACCGTAAAATAACCCAAATTAAATAATGATATTTTTTTTAAGAAAAGGGGTCGACACTTATACAAACACACGTTTCCATAAATGTGATGGACCTCTACTGAAGAACTAAAGGAAGAACCATCACTAATGGACACCGGTGATTCCATCTCTGAAGGTTCAACTGAACTATCCATCGCTAACGTCTCTTCGCATCTGCTGACATATGTAGATATGTTCGGTGTTTGCAGTTGGGTAGTTTTGTGGCCATATGAGGTGACTTGAGCATTGAGTTCGAGATGGTGATCAAATTTTTATTTTCCTGGTGACTCAAGGTTAGTGATGCTTAATTTCTACACTATTAACTTGATTTTTTATTGACAACGTATAGAAGTTAACATATAGCCGGTGACATATACAAAGACTTATGAATTTAATCGTAAAGTCACACCGTTCTATAGAGAGAGTGCTCTTATGGGTTTTGCAGCACACGGAACACGCTTCTTATTTTTTTGGCCTAGCAGAGTCCGGGGGAAGACGTTTCCACACATATTTGTCACTGTAGCTATAGTGTATAAACAAAATTTAGCGTCATCAATACATTCATATAAAGTTATAAACACACATATAAAATACGACACACCTGCATACTTTTCGTTACACTTTGATACTTTCTGTAGATGTATTTGTTTGCATTAGCCCTGTAATGTTGATCAACCATATATATTACAAAACTTTTTGTTTGTCCTGGTTTGTAGAGACAAGACATGAACACCTAAATAAAACAAACATAAAGAAAAAACGCTAACAGAAAGAAATGAACGCATATAAACCATGGAGCATAGCGAGAGGTTTCGTGGATCACACTCCTCGATATATCTCAACAACAAAAGCACTTGTATGGAGGATGGTAGGCTGTTAGAATAGTTGTAGACATCTTTTGAACCACACAGAGTAACACTAAGATACATAACTAGCGCCGCGACACAAACTGCATTAATCAGCCCTTTTCCACCGCACATCATATTGCTTCCATTTAGCATAGAGATTATATCTCATACCATATCTATCTTCAGCATTGAAAACATATACCCTGCCCAATAGCACCATATTAAGAAGATGCAATAATGACATCCTCGAGGCCGCGTCTCGGATAATTTAAAACCCAACACATGGGTTTGTTGTAGCCAAGCTTGTTGCACTTCTCACGTTTTGCCTTTTCCCTTCAGACCTCTTCCTCCCTCCTCTCTCTCTCTCTGTTGGCTGGCGCTGGTTAAAGCCTTATCATTTCTTCATCAAATTTCCATTCTAGAAACCTTGCAATGGAGCGACTATTCTCACCAGAGGAGCAGCTCCCCAACCCTAGCACTTTCTTGACCCCACCGCTGCCATTGCCGTATCACGTTGTCACGGGAGGCTTCAGAGGAATGGAAATAGACCTTTGTGGCGGTGCAAGCGATGTAGTTGGTGATGGCGCGGTGAACCGAGCATTGCCTGAGCGGCGTTTCCAGAAGTTCATGGACGAGTCATCGCTGCTGGATGTCCACACCCCACCAACGGCAAACCAAGACACTAATTCGGCGTTTTACCCTGACCCAACGACAGAGGTGGGCCGCAAGAGGCGCTACGACATCCACGAGGAGGAGGCAGACGACATGGTGGAGCTAGTCCCCACGCCGCCTGCACCGATGGTGGCAAGCGCGGCGTCGGACCCTGTGGCGTACAACGCGATGCTGAGGCGGAAGCTTGATGCCGACCTTGCCGCCGTCGCCATGTGGAGGGTACACAACTTTTTTGATATCTCGATCCCTCTCCCTCATTCTTCATAGGTGTAAGAACATTTATGTGTAGATGACTAGCTTGATGTTGTGCATTCTTTAGTAATTAAGGCATGGTTAAATTTCAAGATAGTATATAGTGATTGGGTTCCTGTGGCTAGCTGAATAAGTGTGAATCACATTGTTTTCTTGTAACATCTTCTTAATGCAATATTTTCATATTTTTTAAGCATGACATCACATTTTAATTATGGAAGTAAGTGAAATTTCCTCACATGTGAACCGGCCAATCTATCTTTTGTTTCAATGATGTTTTGGCCACTTCTCTAGCAAGTAGGCTGGTAGCGGGACAGACAATACCGAGATTCATGAGTTTCATGTGTACTAGCTTTAGGCGGTTTAGGTGGTGGATCATGTAACAGTGAGGAGAGACAGAGATGGCATAGAAGGGGAAATGGCAGGGGAAGCAAAGGCCAGTTGGGAGGTCGTAGAGACAATGGTTCATTGACGTTGGCCTATGAAAGGCGTGATGAGAGGACGAGATTATGTGGGTAGGGTTAGGCTAAATATGGTGGGGAAATTTTACATGTGGGTGGAAGGGCTGTATTTAAATGTCAATTATCTTTTGCTGAAATTTTTATTGTGTTTACGATACCATTTCGACAATTTTGCACACTATTTTACGGGGGCGGCCGAGATTTTTGCAGAAATAGAGATGTGGGAGAATATAGGAACGGTGAGACTAGTGAAGGCTTTTGGATGAAGCTTATATAAATAGAGATAGCCGTGAATCTACCATCGGATCTAGGTTTGATGTTCTAGAGAATAAAATTTTGATTTTTTCTTTGCGGAAGTATTTTTTTCAAACATTCTAGGTCACCATGTTTGCATTAGAATTGTATTTTCTTTGATAATTGTTTGAACCTAAATAATAAATAATAATATTATTTTTGGAAATGAAGTTCTTGCACTCGACTTTGGCAAACTGAATATGTGTAGCACGAGGTCTCTTGAAGTTCTCATGCTAATATATGATGAGAACACTTTAATAATGACGGTAAATAATATGTCTTGTGTTAATTGTTTGAGTACAAACAACATATTTCGTACTCTAAAATGGTTAGTTGACTATTTGCATGCATTAATTTTGAAACAACATCACTAGAGATATTAATTTGTGCAAGTTGTTTCACTTTATAGTCACTAATTATGTTCATGTTTAAAATTGACTTTGTATTTTCACCCACAGACTTCTCGTGGAATTTGCCGACAAGGTTCCCATGGAAACAGAGCATCACAAAATCTAGATGGTTCTAATAATCTAGGCTCACCAAATCATATGACAGGTACTCGGTTGTGCTTGGCTACATATTCACTACTAAACATACATTTCTGTGAAATTATTTATGCTACAAGCTAAGCTGATTGTACGTTGTTGTTTTCGTGTGTGTTACATATGGTTGTCACATTGTCCTATTTGGTCCATATGGAAAACGTTATTCTCATTCAACAAATGTAATGTGGTGGTGCAGATGTTGGTGTTCATCAACTTAGCTCTTCCTCATGGGAGCCATCACCATCAGACGATGATATGGAAGGGGATGCAGAGACAATGGGAAATGGGAATGTTATCGCGGCTAAAGTGAAGAAGAGGTAACATTAATTGTATATTTGTTTTAGGGACCTTTCATCCAGTTATACATCTGCACTACAAAATAATGCATATGCATTTCTTAACATAATAGACCTATGTCAGACATAGACCAGATTTTATGAGTTTGTAATTTTCCATTTATGGGATATCTCTATTGTTTTATCTTTGATTTTGCCTACATGATTGGAATCTCTGTATGGTTTGCGTTGGGTGTACTTGGCCTATAATTCACATCCATTTTTAAATTATTTATCATTTCTATGTCTTCTGTACGAACTTGACATTGTATTTGGCGATTTATATTTTTGTATTGAATTGTTATTGGTGGAACGATATGAATTAAGACTATGTATTTAAACACAATCAACCATGCATTTAAGGTATTAACTTGTTCTTGCATGAGTAGATTTGCCACAAACGTGTTTTATTGTTGCTGTTGGGGACGGTGTGGTGTGTTACCACATGAAGTTAGAAACTTATACACCTGTCATCTACTAATGCCACAAAACTTATGCCCCGATTGGTAATATCACTAGAAGGCAAGTCTAACATTATGTGGAACCAAATTATTCTAAATGCAGAGTTCAACATGGTTAGGATTTTTTTTTTGAAACGGGGGCAAAAGCTTTTCCGCCCCAATCTATTAAATAATAAGAAGAGAGTTTCCCAAATAATTAACGGAAAACCGGGCGAAAACCGATACAACAAACCCACAACCACAAGCGAACAACCACCCGATCACCAACATGGTTGGGACTTTGGGCGGAGCTTGTTGTGTGTTGATGGTGTTCTACCCCTCTTTCTTATGAAAAGTGTGCTTATATATATAATGTGCATCATGATAAGGACAATGAATTACATCATGTACCAGATATTCTATTATCTAATTTATCCTTGCATAAGTCGTTTTATTTGCGAACTTTGTTTGTTTGTTGTTGTTTGTATTTCAAGTTCTTACTCTTGAGTTTATTTCCTTATCTTCTCAAGGAAGGAATCTAATCGGGATTCAGCTCGACGCTCAAGGAGCAGAAAGGCGGCTCACATGAAAGAACTAGAGGAGCAGGTCTGACGCATTAAATAACACAATTTTACTTCTTACTAGACTAGCATACTATGCCATTAACGAATCTGACAAGTGATAAATCATTACAGGTGTCATTACTAAGAGTTGAAAATACGTCTCTCATGAGGCGTCTTGCAGACGTAAGTCAAAGGTACACCAATGTTGCTGTTGACAATAGGGTATTAAAGGCAAATGTCGAAACCTTAGAAACAAAGGT
The DNA here is from genome assembly GCA_947311845.1 of Poa pratensis. NCBI lineage: Eukaryota > Viridiplantae > Streptophyta > Magnoliopsida > Poales > Poaceae > Poa > Poa pratensis. The sequence goes on along the minus strand of CAMZMU010000107.1, from coordinate 97,080,311 downwards.
ATGTCACCACTTGTATATTACACGCAAAATTCTGAATTGTCTTGTTGCATATATTCGTAAATATGAACCTCAACATGTTTCAGTTCCACTAGAAATGTTTCTAGAATTGTCTTGTATTCTATCTGGACAAATGATGTTTGTGACACGCATTAACATTAAAAAATGGTTACATTGCAGGTGAAGATGTCAGAGGAAACTATGAAGAGACTCACAAGTGCTGGCAACTTTCCCCAAGACATATCTAACATATCATCTCTTGGCATATCCTTAAGTGGCCCCTCATTGGAAAACATACCCAATACCACGTTGTCAAGCCATGTCAACTCAGCTAGCTACTTTGCCACTGCAGATGTTGGTATAAACAGCAGTTACACCCCTGAGTTAGCTCCAACACCGATGTTTCAGATTCACGACCCATCAACTTCACTACATATGCAACCTGCAATGACCTTGGATCATCACCAAATAAGAATGTTAGGTGGCATGCCAAGTGCTTCGGTGCCTACCCCGCAGTGGGAAGCTACTACACTGGATCCTAATGAGTTTGTTAACATGGGAATCCAGTAGAAGCACGTAGAGAAAAGTTGAGTGGAGAACTGTTATTTCAAAATTTTTTTTGTTATTTTCGTTTTTTTTCATGTTTGGTTGTTGGGGGTATTTATTATGGTTGCAGAGTTATCGAGGGAATATGTGTCAGGATTACATGTGTTGATGTTGTTTCTCAGTGAAAACTAGGACATATGATTTGTCTCTGATGATTAACGCATATATTGAAGTTTGGGCAATGCGGTTCAATTAGTTGGCTTACTTTACTACTACTCTCACTAGTGATAACACTACTGTTATCACAAAAGCTAGTCTCATGATGTGGGCCGTGGCACACGTTCTGGAACTAAGGCATATATTGATCAGTGGTACAGTACGGTTCACGTGATAAGAACTTTGGTCACTAGAGTGCTTTGCTCAACGCTTCTTGTCTAGCTCTAGTCTAGCACTTGTACCAGTTGTCTACCAAGATCACGACTTCGCTCCAAATTTAGTAGTCTCTCCAATTATGTACACCTCTCTGAAATTGGGCCTTTTCTTCACTTCAGCACCCCCCCACCCCCGCACTGGATTCTACTAGGTTCTTAACCTCTTCCCAATTGTTAAACTGAAACATGTGATGTCTAATCCATATCGCACCTAACCAGCTTGTTAGCATTGTAAGTTTTCCTCAACATTTTCCCTTTTTTCCATGATAGGCGAGCTTTGGCAACTAAAGAGTCAAGCTAGATGCATAGATTGACATGAAAATACTAATTATTGGTCAAACATGATATAGTAATTAGGAGCACATTTCGTTACATACGACAACACATTTTGTTCTTTTTTCCCGAGGGCTTGGTTATAAAGTGCAAGGACCCTGACTGTAATTCCTTTTTTGTTTTTGTGCTTTATGTAACCACTGCTGATAATATATGCTTCTAGTCCCTTTTGTCCCTTTACCGTTCAAAAAAATAAAATACTGCTAAGTGATGACACAGATGTTTACCCATGATAACACACTACCCGAGTCCATAACCCAACCAGGAGACAGGTTGGTCGATTTTCTATGCCGCAAAAATGCTGAGAATAAGCTTAACACCAATTTTCGTCCTCTATTTGAATACCGTTCATTTGGTCGTGGACTCGTGGTGTTCCAACAACGTGGTTTAGCGTGGCATTGGATGGGGACGCACAACATATAGAGAGCTACCACGACACGTTCAAGCACGCAAGGCTCTAGCGTTCTCGGTTTTTCTCTTTGTCGGTTAAAACTATCACGGCTAGTTTTAGACTTTTTTCCACTCACATATACACATATGTATCTAGACACGTATTAGTGTTTATGTCCATTTTTAATATAAATCTAAAAAAAATGTGTAACATCTAAAATATCTTATATTATCCCCTAGTATATAAAAGTTGGTGGAATCCACCTCCAATTCCAGCCTCCACGTCACCCGCAAAACACCGACCGTCCGATCGCGGCAATCAACGGTCCAGATCGCGCCAAAAATCGTGCGTGCTAAAATGTTACTGTAGCTCAGGGATTTCTTCCAATCAGCGCTCGCGCACGTTTTTTGACGCAGCCAAATTTACAAAAAAGAACCCCCATCTTCGGAAAACAAACCCGCGGTCCAACTTTTACCGCTGCGAGGGACCTGTGTGCAAATTCAGGAAAATGCACGGATGTTTTTACAAAAACACCCGCAGAGCCCCCTTCTCCTTCCTCTCTCGCGCGCGGCCGCGACGTCGTCGGCGCCGCCGATGCGCTCCCCCGCCGCTCCGCTTCTCTTCGTCCAGATCGACGGACACGGCGAGCTCCGCCGTAGCGCGCTCTCCCTCCTCGCCAACAGCCACGTCTCGAAACGCCGGAACTTCGCCGGAATTGCCGCCACCGCGGTCGGCATCGCGCTCCGCGTCTGCCGCCGCATCCGCGCGTCGCCAGCGCCGCTCCGGCGACCAATACGTGGCGGCGCCGCCACCTACGGGTAGCGTGCGTCAAGCCGCATCCGATGCGCCCACCCGCGCATCCTGGCTCGCCCTGCTGCGGCTCCGGCGAGGTCAGCGCCGCCGCGGCGGTGGCAGACCTAACCAGCCGGAGAAAGACGTCAGCGCTGACGTCATACACGGCCCCACTTGCCAGTTCTCAATTTCCAAAAAAAAAACTGACCTGTGGGACCCACATGCCAGAAATTACATAATTACAATAAAAATACTAAAATCCAAAAAAATCATATCTTCCAAACTACAATTCAAAAAATACAAACAATATATCAATAATTACCGAAAAATGCTAACATTTATATCTTTCAACCTACAATTCAAAATAACACTTATAAAAAACAAAAAATCAAAAAAATTATATCTTTCACACTACAATTCAAAATAATATAAACATCATGTCAAAATTTTCTAAATTTAGCAAACTATCAAACTTTTCGCATAAAAAACATTCTAAAATTAAAAAAAACTTCCAATCTACAACTCAAAATCACAATTATAAAAAATGTTAAAACTAAAAATAAAAAAACTTCCAATCTACATTTCAAAATAATATAACCACCATACCAACAATCACAAAAAAAATACTAAAATTCAAAAAAAAACATATACTCCAATCCACAATACAAAATAACAATTCGAAAAAAAAATACTAAACCACAAAAAAAACATATTTTCCAATCTACACTTCAAAAATAATACAAACAATATGACAATATTTTCTACATCACACTTTGACAGAAATTGTTCACCACATCTCTTCGTCTTAACCATAATTTCCCGATGATGGTCATTTTAAAAATAATTATTCCATGAATTGTAAGACAATAATCACTACCAATATTTATCACTAATGCACAGACAATAAAGTTCATCATACAAATTAATCCACATAGCACAGCATGTCGCTGCGCCGGGATTTTTTTGAAGTTCAAACAAGCTTCCACACAGTATTTATTAAAAATTACTCCAACGAGTATTTTTTCCCAACAGAATATTAAACTACATAAAAAATTATTTCCCCAATAATATTCATCGATATTATTTACAAAAGTTTCAAAGATGTTTCATACATATCTCTCTAATTTCATTTTCCCGAACAGGTTTTTATGCTTTCACACAATTCAAATTGCATAAACAAATACATAAAATATCACAACCACTGCAGCAAGCACAGCATGCCACAAATTCCAAATTTAAGAAATTTCCTACCTTTTCACACAAAAGTTACACCGGAATACCATTGTACACAAAAATGAAACTAAAAAAAATTAAAATTTAATACAATTGCAAACTTCCCACATGAACTAACAAATGTTCATTTTGTTTAAAATATACCGAGTTAGTTTTCCAAGTATTTTTCCTATTTTCTAACTGAAAAAAAACAAAATTCAAAATTCTCAATCACAACAAACACCACGTATCACCACGCTAAATTTTCCAACAGTCTTAAGACCAATTTGACCATTTTTTTTGAAACCTTAACATTTCTAAAACATTAAACTACTTATTTATAACATCTATGTTTACAAATTTCAAATTTGTCAACTCTTGAAAAAATTTAAGGAACATATACCCATACTGAAGCATTTTCAACCCAAATTTCAAATTAAAAACCTCTAAAAAAAAGGTTCTTCCAAATCTAACCATTTTATGAACGTGAAAATAATTCAGACCTTAATACGTTTTTGCTCCAACCAATTTTAAAACAACCAATTTTTAGAAACTAAAACGTTTTTACAACATAAACTTTTCAAAAATTACGAATCTAAACATTTTTACAACGTTGACTTCTTAAAAATTACAATAATTTTTCACATTTGAGCAATCTCTAGAATCCAACCATTTTTTATATCATAAACTTTTCCCAATTACATTTATTTCCAAACTTACCCAATTTTAAAAAGCCTCTAATATTTACCTATTTTCCAAACGTATTTCCCAAATTGTATTTCTCACCTTTTAATAAAATTGTTACACTCTTAGAATACCATAAAAAAATGAAACTCCTCACATTTTTGGTTTTAATTTAATAATTTCTTTTACCAAAACGACACTTAGTGTAACGTCCCAAATTTTGGAAGCAAGAAAAACTTAATTAATTAAGACCCCAAAATTTGGAACCAACAAAAACTTTCTGAGTGGTACTGTTTATGGATGTGTTTCACCCACGATTGCACTGTTGGACTTGTTGTGGTTTGTGTTTGTGTTGATGACCTCTCTAATTATCAACCTTGGGGTTCGACCTAGTTATAATATGACCCCTTGTGATCAACGTAATGACAAGTAAAATAGTCCATGAAATCTTCTCCTATCTTATTTTTACCCAACTTCTTTTACCCGGATGTTTTGATCTTAGTATCTACCCAAAGACCTTTCATCTGAGAAAATAAAATTATTTCCGAAAGCTATATGTTTGCAACACTATAAAGGACCATATAATAAGTCCCAAATTATTTTGAGTTTAATGTGTTGCTAGTTTTAACAACTCTTAATTCAAAAACTCCTAATTTAATATTTCTTTGGAAACTACTAGAAAGTGGTCTGACCTTCTTTATTCAAAATCTTGTCATCATTGTATTGATCACCACCTCACCAAGTATATATATTTGTTTAATCTTCAAGTTTGGCTATTTGTTCAAATCCTTGTTTGTTTGAAACACTCTGCTTATGATTAAATTATGTGACTTGAAAATGAGCAAGTGATTTAATGAGTCAACATTATGTTTATGTTTGGATTGTGTGGGCTTAGTGTTTTGCTTGAACTCATTGGCTTGGTGGTATACTTAGATAGTAACACAAATACAAATTTAGCATGTTTAAATCAAATTTAATTATCTTCATGCTTATTAAAACTTAGCAAAACTAGGGCATCATGTTAAGCAAACCATAAGTTGTTTTTGACTTGCAAAACAACCAAGTTGGTCTTCGTCACATATATTTTCAAAACCTGTTTTTGGTTTACCTTTAACACCTTGGTTGAACACCAGACCATTTAGAGTTAGGCTAGTCAAATCAGTGACCATTTGACCTGAGCTGGATTCACTTTTGCACTTCTATCCCTAAGCAAACCAAGACTCCTTTTGACAATGCACTTGCACCCCTCTCATCCCTATCACCTGTACTTGCTTGGAGAATTCTTTCTAGCCCTAGTTAGCCCCCTGTTTGCTTAATATTCAGTGATGAACATTGTATCAAATTATTTCTGCACCCCCTCTCCTAATCACCTATACAACAACTAAAACCTAATCTAACTCCTCTCCAACGTCTCTCTCCCTCTGCTGGAGACAAAGAGGGAGGCCAGCACACCCCCTGGCCCCACTTGCCAGCCCCCTCTTCTCCACTCATCCCCCTCTCTTTTTCCACTTGCCCAACCGGTGCACACCCCCCTCACTCTCCATTGGCCACAACACCTCACACCCGACCACCCTCTCTCTGTCCCCCTCTCCACCGCCCGCCCAGCCAACAGGAGTCGCCCACGCCGTCCCCTTTGACCCCCTTGTCCGAAATTGCTCAAGAAGAGGACCACGGTCTAAAACCCGACCCCGGCCTCCCCTTCTCCCCATTCCTCCCCCAAGCCAAGCGCCTGCACCCCCTCTGCTCACCCTAGAAGCCACGCCCAAGCTCCAGTCCCCTGCTGCTCGGGAGACGCATGTCTCGCCGTGAGGACCGCCGGCTTCGGGTCTCGATTGCCGGCGTTTCTCTCCACCGTTTCTCGCCATTTTTGGCTTGCTACGACCCCCCCTGCAATGCCTAACCTCTCCCCCTCTCCTTTTGCCCAGAGATCGCCTGAGGACGCCGTGCCCATCCTCGACCCGTGAAGTTCGAGCTCGCCGTCGCCATGGACTCCGGCCAGCTCCGGTGACGCCGTCCTCTCCCAAGCCTCTCCCTCGACCCCCTCCGCCGTCCACAACCCTCCCCCGTCGACTGCACACCCTGGGTGAGCCCCCCCCGTCGCCTTCTTTCTTCTCTGCCCGCGGCTGTCGTCGCGCGCGTCGCGGCGGAGAAGATGACCGTGAGCCGTTGATCGCGGGATCAACGGCCCCGTTCAAATCCGCCTCGCGGGCCGCTCCCGCTCTCTGCACTGCGCTGCGCCGCGCAGATGGGCCGGCCTACCCCTCGCGCGGCCCAGATCTGGGCAGGCCACGGCCGGATCTGGCCCCTGCGCGGCCCGTTCTCATTTTTTTTTCAGTAGTATTATTCTTTTCTGTTTCTGTTTATTAATATGTGTTTACTTTTAATTGCTTGTGTTAGATCTGTAGCTGGTAAATGCTTAGGGTCATTTTTTTTAGAGGCCCATGAGTTTTCCTAACCATGCAGAAGTGGTTTGGAACAAAAATAAATTGTATTTTGTGCTGCACCTTTAATCTTGTAGAAAGTATGTTTTTCACTCTTTTTAGAATATCTTGAGCTAGGGTTGTCCAAATGGGGTGAATCCAATTTCTACAGAAAGCTAAAATCCATACCTTTGCATAGGAATTAGCCTTGCATGCAGGAGTTTCCTAAAACTAGAGTTGTATTCATTTTAGTTTCAGGACCAGAAGCATTTGGGGCATTTTTAGCTCTCAAATGGAAGATGCTTTGGGTGCAAATCCAATTCCCCTAGTTTAGTATGGCTTCTAGCAGTACTGTGTTAAAAGGGTTTAATTTTTGGAGTACTATTCTAGGACTTGTTGATTTCACTCTAAAAACAGCAACCTAATTGCTTATAAAAGTCCTTTTCTTTTATTGTTTGACTTTTATTGTTTGTGTTAGATTGTCTTAAACTCCTTGTCCAGAGAATGTTTGTGTGTTGAAATGCTTGTTGTTTGGGTTGCTTACTTTAGATTGTTGTCAACCCGCTTCATAGGTCTGACGGTAGTTGCGTTTAATTTTCCGGTACGGTAGAACCGCAAGAGGAGGAGCAGTAAGTGGAAGCTGAACCCGCCTACGAGGGAGAACAAGACCAGGGACATTTTGCTGAGCAAGGCAAGCCACCTCACCATACCCTACTGAAATCCTATTATTTCATTAAAGCATGTTTTGTTTTCAAAATAAAATAATGCATGTTTTATTTCTTCTGTGGCACTTTGCCACCCCAAAACTATTTTATAAAATATTGTTTGGCCAAAGCTATCTACTAGAATATGATAGGTGTTATAAAAATTAAGTCTTCACTTGCGAAGCCTTCTACTGAAGGCGCTATCAAGAAAATTATATTTTCTAGTAGTATATCCTTATATCCTTATCTCAAAACTATAGGATGGGAACCTAGTCTTTGGTAAAATGTTTTCCGAGGAAAAAAACCGAGTCGCTGGGAGCGATCGGCGAGAAAGTATTTTACAAAACCCATGTTGCTGGGAGCAAATGGAGGTGTTTATGAAAACCCGAAGTGCTGGGAGCATTCGGAGAGTTTTTGAAAACCCGAAGTGCTGGGAGCATTCGGAGAGTTTTTGAAAACCCGAAGTGCTGGGAGCATTCGGAGAGATTGGGAAAACCCGAGCTGCTGGGAGCAGTCGGGGGTGGAGTTGTTTTGAAAAACAAAGTACTGCCCTAGCGGCCGCCCGAACAATTAACCCGTACAACCACATTACCTCAAAATGGGCACGGGGCTTAGCGGAAGCTTGTTGGTGTTAGAATTCGAATACTCCTCAATTGGCTAGAAGGGGTTAGAGTCCCCGGAACCGAATGCTGCAAGGGAATGGGCATACAAAGTGTGAACTTCGTGTGCCACCGGGAAGCAACGGTGGGTCTCCTGTCATGGCGGTGTGAGGCTAGGGGAAACCGGATCGATACGGCTAGCTCACTCGGTGCCGGGGAGAACAAACCCACTCGAAGAGGATATTCTTATACTAGCACTGACATAGTGGAAGTTAGGATCGGTCGTCTGATGTGTGCATGCTGTCTCCGTACAGTCCGTGGTTGATCCACGGCAGACCATCCGAATCTTGTGGTGAAAGTGTACCACCTCTGCAGAGTGTAAATCTATTCGAATAGCCGAGTCCTCGGTCATGGACGGTTGGAAAGGCCACCGATCTAGGCGTATGGGCATTTTATGTTTTAAAAAGAAACTGTTTTCGGCAAAGGAGAAAGGAGACATCAAGGAGGTACCTGGGAGGTACGGAAATTGGGAGAAGATGGTTGGTCTCGGGGAGTCAACTAGTCAGAACCCGGAAAAGAGAAAAGGGGCATCCCCATCCTAGTGTCCTTGAAAAGTTTTACAAAATGTTTTACAAAGAAGTGGAGATAGTTCCGGCGATCTCTACAAAAGAGAATTCTATCTCTAAATGTTTCTTTTTAACAAAGATATAGAGATGTCGTATTCTCTATGTCTAAGAGCATCGTTTACGAAAACTAAGACCTATAGTCAAATATAGCAGCTATCCCAGTTTTCGAAAAAGTTTTATTTGCATTATCATGAAAACTTAAGCCTGGTGGTGGTCTTGCGAGTACGTAATTGTACTCATGGCTGTGTCCCTGGATATTCCAATGTCTAGATTTCAGCGAGGGGATTACGACGAGGAGAAGGAGTACGCCGACGACTACGCCAACTGAATGTCACCGGTCAACTGCTCTGTGGGAATGCGTCTGGTTGTGATGAGGGCCGACGCTAGCCGAAAGCTTCCGCTATATCGTAGTTAATTCCGTCCTGTGTGACGATGGTTGCGGGCTTGGTCGTGTGACCACCATTTATGTAAGTCTTGTACTAATCAAGTTGGATGATGTAACTCTGTATACCATGTTGGTTATGTGATCGCGATGCACTGATCATTGGGATCGTGATCTGTTTACATAACGTGGTCATCTCGGACTTCGGTACGAGGGGTCCTCGCAGACTTGGTATCAGAGCCATCGTTGACCTTAGGAGACCCTAGTTAGCGTGGTCGTTAGCTTAGGAAGGAAATATTTTGCTAAAATTTATTTCTACAGAAATCTATTTTCTTCAAGGAAAGCTTAGTATGGTTTACACTCCTAAAAAATTTCTTGATCTTACCTCTCTAATTTCAAGTATTTTAAAAAGAGTTATCTCTACTCTCTTGTCCCTATTCAAAACTTGTATAGGCTTGACGATGAACCGAAGTAAGACCTAAGTAGCTAGAGCCAAGACGGAGACAAGAGTCCTTAGATGCATAGTCCACAAGACCAAAATCGTCGATGACAGCAAAGCCAGGACCTCCAAATACCTCGGATGTGCAGAATGCAGGACAAGGATGCAAAATCACCTTCGCTCCCTCGACTCAACCTCAACAATGTTACTCCATCAGCAAACCGGGCAATCGCGAACTTTTCGGCAAGAACCCAAGGGATCCAATGAGGACTTCAGTATCCATGCGACACCAAACCCCATAGGATGAAGTAGGACATGACCTTTGGTTGGATTACCCGACTATCACGATTATTGAGTGCCCTTTTGGTACGTAAGTGTCATGTGTGCTCTTTTGCTGGTATGCTTTTTGCTTAAGTGTGTGTCTTGCTTGTGTGTTTTTTGCTGAAGCATTAGTTGACGGTATGCCCGTGTCTGTGTGTACCTTGCTAGACATACATAAGAACCTTAGGAATGACGTCAAACTAGGAACGGGCCTGAGGACTGAAAACCCTACCTTTCCTCGAGATACCTTAGCCTTGATTCTTTTATTTTTACGCCTCCTCCTAAGACGTTTTCTTTATTTATAGATGCGAGCCTCATCGAATCACTCAAGAAGGGCCCGACGATGACCATGACTTTGGAAAGCACCACTGAGTTTCCCAAGGCCCTGGAGAACCTCATGCTGAGCTTCGAACTTGAAGGACCCGCAGTCTACAAGGGTTTTCCCTGGATGGAGAATGGACAAGAACTTTGGTGGGTGCAACTCCACCTCTACAAGAACAAAGGTGATGATCAGAATAAAACGGGATATATGATGTTCACCAACTCAGAGTCACAGTACGCCTCCTTCATGGAGTCAGCAAGGAGCGCTGCATGGGCCGCCATTGATGAAATGGGAGAAAGACTCAGGTACCGAGTCCTCAACACCCGAAGGATCTCAAGGAAGCCTACAGGAGATTGAAGCTTTGAGGGCAAACAAAGAGTCCCTCCCCAAGAACGAATCTTCCAAGAAACGCCACATCTAGTAGTTTGTGACGGTTGAATGAAGTCATGTTCCCCTCCCAGTCGCAAATTAGTTTGTTGTTATGTTTAGGGTTAAAACTATGCCCATGTGCGGAACTATGTCGTGTGTGCTGTTTCTGTTGAGACCTGATGCACCTAGTGATTGACAATGATTCGTATGCTTGTCGATGGTATGTTGTTTTCCTGGTGTGTTTCACCAGCACTCTTCGTCGGTAGCACATGTTAGACCCAAACTTCCCTTTTGTTTAAACATCTTTTGCCGCTACACAAAATACCTTTTTTGGCCTTTTTTTTTAGCGTTAGATGCATCGTGATGCATTTCAAAACTTATATAGAAAACCTCTCTTTAATGTTTTGCCTCTGATCTAAACTTGGCACGTAAGAGCTTTTAACCGCATCTGATACAAAAGACCACCCGAGAGAGCCCATCCCCGTGATGTGACGAGCCTTGCCTAGTTTAATTAACTTTTCGAATTACCAGTATACCATCACTAACTTAGCGTATCTAACTTTAGAGTAACATATAACACCAGTGACTTGCTACTAGCTAACCTCTTCGAGACCTACAAACGGCAACAAGAAGGACTCAAAGATCGGCAAGAGCCACTACTCTTTGAAGATTGTTGTGAAGCCCTCAAGTCGTGAAGTCCAAAGGAGATCGAGGTCAGCAACAACGAAGACAACCAGCACTGAAGATCGTCTACATCAAGATGAACCCCGAAGCAAGAGTCATAAGTGCCTTCTATGCGCCCACCATATTAACTCGACTTGCCCGACTTGAGACTGATAGCATTAAGTATGTTAACTAATCTTCCAGGCTAACTAAGTTAGAACCGACCTCTGAAGAATAGTGTGTGTCATCATGAAGTCAATAAACCAAGGAAGTCTTCATCAACTTTGTTCGTCAGCTAAACCGAAGGTGGGCACCCTAGGAGACATCAGCTCTAACCAGACGCCAAGGACGACGAAAGGCCCGAAAACTGTGGTTGTTGTTGACAACGCACTAAGCAAGCTAGACGTCTTTAGTAACTTGTAACACCCTTTTGGCTCTTTAAGAAAAATTGGGGAGAGTCAAGTCTACGGACCTGACACCCCTGTGAGGCTTGAAAACTGGTGGAGGTTATTTAACTGCTAACCCCTCAAGACGGCAATACTGGATAAGTGTCTACGTCAACCGCAAGCGCCAAGGAGATGCGACCAAGACGAAAATCGCCGTGGTACCCAAGAACAACAACTTATTGAAGTCGGCAACACCTTATACCTTCAACAGCTACCCTTCGAGGTCCCTTTTTAAGGGGGAAGACATACGCTAGTTTTATCAGGGAGTTTTGGCAAACTGTTCTTTGCGCCCAAACTCTGGGGTATTTGAAGTCAACTCGACAAGAGCACTAAGCAGCATCAACCTTCATGACAACACCTTTAGCGGAGACCAAAAGCTTTTCCGGAAGAGAATCCGATGACGTATCGACAAGGAGACCACTCGAGAATCAACAAACCCGGAAGGTGAAGGAACAACAAACCCATTGACCTTGCACTCTCTTAGTACCCGCTTAGGAATCTCGGGACGAGATTCTTTTAAGGGGGAAGGTCTGTAACGTCCCAAATTTTGGAAGGAAGAAAAACTTAATTAATTAAGACCCCAAAATTTGGAACCAACAAAAACTTTTTGAGTGGTACTGTTTATGGATGTGTTTCACCCATGATTGCACTGTTGGACTTGTTGTGGTTTGTGTTTGTGTTGATGACCTCTCTAATTATCAACCTTGGGGTTCGACCTAGTTATAATATGACCCCTTGTGATCAACGTAATGACAAGTAAAATAGTCCATGAAATCTTCTCCTATCTTATTTTTACCCAACTTCTTTTACCCGGATGTTTTGATCTTAGTATCTACCCATAGACCTTTCATCTGAGAAAATAAAATTATTTCCGAAAGCTATATGTTTGCAACACTATAAAGGACCATATAATAAGTCCCAAATTATTTTGAGTTTAATGTGTTGCTAGTTTTAACAACTCTTAATTCAAAAACTCCTAATTTAATATTTCTTTGGAAACTATTACTAGAAAGTGGTCTGACCTTCTTTATTCAAAATCTTGTCATCATTGTATTGATCACCACCTCACCAAGTATATATATTTGTTTAATCTTCAAGTTTGGCTATTTGTTCAAATCCTTGTTTGTTTGAAACACTCTGCCAAGTGATTTAATGAGTCAACATTATGTTTATGTTTGGATTGTGTGGGCTTAGTGTTTTTCTTGAACTCATTTTCTTGGTGGTATACTTAGATAGTAACACAAATACAAATTTAGCATGTTTAAATCAAATTTAATTATCTTCATGCTTATTAAAACTTAGCAAAACTAGGGCATCATGTTAAGCAAACCATAAGTTGTTTTTGACTTGCAAAACAACCAAGTTGGTCTTCGTCACATATATTTTCAAAACTTGTTTTTGGTTTACCTTTAACACCTTGGTTGAACACCAGACCATTTAGAGTTAGGAGGCTAGTCAAATCAGTGACCATTTGACCTGAGCTGGATTCACTTTTGCACTTCTCTCCCTAAGCAAACCAAGACTCCTTTTGACAATGCACTTGCACCCCTCTCATCCCTATCACCAGTACTTGCTTGGAGAATTCTTTCTAGCCCTAATTAGCCCCCTGTTTGCTTAATATTCAGTGATGAACATTGTATCAAATTATTTCTGCACCCCCTCTCCTAATCACCTATACAACAACTAAAACCTAATCTAACTCCTCTCCAACGTCTCTCTCCCTCTGCTGGAGACAAAGAGGGAGGCCAGCACACCCCCCTGGCCCCACTTGCCAGCCCTCTCTCTCCCCTCTCTTCTCCACTCATCCCCCTCTCTTTTTCCACTTGCCCAACCGGTGCACACCCCCCTCACTCTCTATTGGCCACAACACCTCACACCCGACCACCCTCTCTCTGTCCCCCTCTCCACCGCCCAGCCGAGCCAACAGGAGTCGCCCACGCCGTCCCCTTTGACCCCTTGTCCGAAATTGCTCAAGAAGAGGACCACGGTCTAAAACCCGACCCCGGCCTCCCCTTCTCCCCATTCCTCCCCCAAGCCACGCGCCTGCACCCCCTCTGCTCACCCTGAAGCCACGCCCAAGCTCCAGTCCCCTGCTGCTCGGGATACGCAGGTCTCGCTGTGAGGACCGACGGCTTCGGGTCTCGATTGCCGGCGTTTCTCTCCACCGTTTCTCGCCATTTTTGGCTTGCTACGACCCCCCTGCAATGCCTAACCTCTCCCCCTCTCCTTTTGCCCAGAGATCGCCTGAGGACGCCGTGCCCGTCCTCGACCCGTGAAGTTCGAGCTCGCCGTCGCCATGGACTCCGGCCAGCTCCGGTGACGCCGTCCTCTCCCAAGCCTCTCCCTCGA
>CAMZMU010000107.1:96896052-97031814 GCA_947311845.1 Poa pratensis | reverse complement strand
CCACCTTTATTCAAAAATATTTGTTTGTGTGATCCTTATGACCATGCTAGGAAACACTAGTCTTTTTTTTGTGGTATGTGTTAGAGTCACTTTTATAACTTTTGCTTGATTAATTTTTAGAGAAGTTATCTTCCTGTTTGTTAAAACTTAGCAAGATTAGGGGCCCATGTTAAGCAAACCCTAGACCTAGGTCGACATGCATTTCGACCACGAGAGACTTTGTCATCTCTACTTTCAAAGCCTACGTGTAGTTTTCTCTTAACTCTTTGTTTGACCACCCAACCATCTAGGGTTTTAGGGTCATGCAAATCAGTGACCTTTTCGAGAAGTTATTTTATTCATTTTAATTTCTTCTTCTTTAGCACTACTCAACTCCTTTTTGGAAATGCACCTGCATACCCTTTTTCACCATCACCTTCTCTAGCTAATGCAAATTTTCCCAACCACTTTTGCTCCATAGAATGCTTAATGTTTATTTCCAAACATGGCATCAAAATAACATTTTACCCTTTTCATTAGTTCATCAAAAACCTAACTAAAATGTGTCCCCCTCTTTTCCAACCGTTACCTGGAGGAGACCAGCCCCCTCACTTGACCCCACCTGCCAGCCATCTCTCACCCCCCCCCCCCCCCTCATCCACTCACCTCTCTTCTTTTCCCCCAACCCCCAATGGGGCTCACTCCCTCCATTTCTATTGGCTCTAACACGTCCCCCGACCACAGCCCTCATGTCCCCCTCTCACCACCCTCTCCAACCAGTGGGAGAGCTCGCAGCTCCCTCCTCTCTCCCCACACCCGTGAGGAGGCAAAAACGCCACCATCGTCTCTCTCTCCCCTGTCCACCATTCCTCTCCATTTCACCTCCCAAAGCTGCGCAACACCCCCTCTCCTCTCCCACGGAGGCCCGCCCAAGCTCTTGCTCTCCACACTCCGGGAGACGAAAGTTGAGTTTCGGTGGCCGCCGGCATCGAACTGCTTTTGCCGGCGCCTCCCTCCACCATTCTCCGCCATTCTTGGTTTGTCTAGTTCCCCTCTTCGAGACCTAACCCATCCTCCTCTCTTTTTGCCCAGGACCCGCCCGAGCTCGCCGCTCCGACTTCGACCCGCGGAAGGAGCCGCCGCCGGCGCCATGAACTCCGGCCGTGCATGCGGCACTTGAGGACGTCCACGAGCTCGCCGTCACCTCCTCCTTCGAATCCAAGCCTCCTGCAGCCCTCGTCGCCCCTAGGTGAGCCACCATCGCCGCCGTCTTCCTCCGGCGCGGACTCGCCGCGAGAACGCGATGAAGACGACGACCAGCACGCGCGTCCTTCAAATTTCACGCCTGGGCCGCTCTGTGCACGCTGCTGGGCCGTCCTGCCTCGCCCAGGCCTGGAAGCTGTGCTAGCCACGGCCAGATCCGGCCCACGCAAGGCCCAGTCTTTTTTTATTCCATTCTTTTCTTTTTTTCGTTTTCTGTGAATTGTTTGCATGTTAGATTAATTCGAGTGTGGTAGATCTATACGTGCAAACTGATGGGAGTAAATTTTGTAGAAATCCTCTGTGTTTTCTTAACCACGTGGTACAGACCGTTTGCAAAAATAGGATTTAATTTGATTTGTAGATTTAATCTTGTAAAAGGTATCCTTTTCAGCATTTATTTAATAATGAGAGTTCTGTAAATCCAAATCATGCAAACTTTATTTCTCTGTAAAGCTTAAAACCATACCTGTCTAGATCTATAAGGCATGCATGCAGGAGATCTCTGTAACTAAAGTTATTTTAGGTTTAAGATTAACAATAGTAACATTTTGATGATTTTTAGTTCATTATTAAAAATACTTTTTGGAGTAAATCCAATTGATTTGGTTAGATATGGGTAGTAGACATCATATCCTAGCTTGGTAGAGTTTTACAACTTATATTTTGCACAGAGTGAATTATTCTCGAAGACAGTGGGTTATTACACTTAAAATTGGATATTGTTATTTTTCTGTTAATTGAGTGTGTCTAGTTTTAATTGTTTGTGCTAGATATATTTGTGCAAATAGCTTAGGAGTATTTTTGTGGAGTGCCTTTGAGTTTCCTTTAACATGCAACACTGGTTTGGTCTATAAATCATTTATACTTCGTGCTGAGCATTAAATCGAGTAAAAAGTATGTTCTTCACTTAAAATAGAATATCTTGAGCTAGGAGTAACCTTTTGGAGTGAATCCAATTTCTACAGGAAGCTAAAATCAATACCTTTCCTTAGAATTTAACCTTGCATGCAGGAGTTTCCTAAAAATAGAGTTGTGGTCTTTTTAGTTTTCGGACCAGTAGCACTTGGGGCATTTTTAGCTCACTTTTAGAAAGTGATCTGTGAGCAAATCCAATTTTCTTAGCTTGGTATGAATGTTAGGAGTACTGTGGTAGAAGGATTTAATTTTCTGAACATTATTTTAAAACTGGAGGATTATTTCCCAAAAACAGCACTATTGCCACTATTAAAAAGTCTTATTTTAATTTACTATTTCTATTTGAGGAATATTATTATTCCACCTCAAGTCCAGAACCTTAAATTACCTTGTACTGACCTAGTCAAACATTCTAAAAGTATTGTAGTATCACCCACTACTCAATTTTTAGCATGATCATCTTAACATCTATTGTTTGCACTATTTTGTTTTATGCCATGTTTGTGATTAGGATTGTTTTAAATCTATTTATTCAAGAAGGTGTGTGTGGTTGAAATGCTTGCTTTTTGGTTCTGTTACTTTAAATTGTTGTCAACCCGCTTCTTTGCAGTAATGTTTGTGGTATTCTACTAAATGACTCTCCTGCACCTTTTAGCTCTTAAGCAACAACTTGTGTGAGCAGTGGTGTTAATCTTATTGGTTGATTAACTACTTAATAGTATGTGTTCCTAGAGCTAGTAGCATGCTTGCATGTGAGTGTGCTTAATGCTAGTGTTAATGCTTGCATAATAAGATACTTTTGTCTGAAGTATTTCCTTAGCTATTAAGATACTTTTGTCTGAAGTATTTCCTGAACTAATATAGCAACCCTGGTTAAATGATCCAATCACCCTAGGAGGTGTTGTACTTTAGTGTTTAGTTAAGACTACCTATTCAACTATTAGGATTGTTATGTATATATTCTTAGGTGTGTTTGTTGTTTGTCTTAGCTATATGGACTTGTTGCTTGTTGATTGTTTAATTAGTGAATTGCTTGATTTTGATTGATAGCTTAGTGTCTTGTGCAATGCTTGCTGTTGATATGTCCTTGTGGTTTTGTCTTGTATTTTGAGTATTGTTCTTTTCCTGTTTACGACGTTAGATACGATCGGGAAGGAACTGGAAGTGAGGAGTGAACCCAAAGAACCTCAAGATAAGGACCAAGGACATATTGCTGAGCCAGGCAAGCCACCTCAACCACTCCATATGCCTATTATTTTACAAGCATGTTTTTTTTTCCAAAAGAATAAAATAATGCATGTTTTATTCTTTTGTGGCAACCTGCCACCCAAAAACTAATTTCAAAAATGTTGTTTGGCCAAAAATATCTACTAGTTTACAATAGGTTTATTAAAGTAAATCTTTACTTGAGAAGCCTTTTACCGAAGGCGCTATCAAGAAAATTAATTTCTTTAGATTATATTATATATATATATATATATATATATCCTTACTCTTATCTCAAAACTATAGGATGGGGACCTGGTTTTTACGAAAATGTTTTCAGAGGAAAAACCCGAGTCGCTGGGAGCACTCGGAGAGAAAGTGTTTTACAAAACCCGAGATGCTGGGAGCAACCGGAGAAGTTTACGAAAACCCGAGATGCTGGGAGCAAATCGGAGATGCTTACGAAAACCCGAGCTGCTGGGAGCAGTCGGAGAAGGAGATGTTTTTGGAAAACAAAGTACAGCCCTAGCGGATCTTGCCCGACAATTTTAACAGTACAACCACATTACTCCAAAATGGGCATGGGGCCTTTCGGAAGCTTGTTTGTGCTAGTGCGCGCTTTGCCTCAAAATTGCTAGACGGGGTTCGAATCCCCTGAACCGAATGCCGCAATAAGGAAATTGGGCATACAAAGCGTGGGGTTAAAGTCCCTACCGGGAAGCAGCGGTGGGTCTCCTGTCATGGCGGTGTGAGACTAGGGGTAACCGGTTGCAAACGGCTAGCTCACTCGGTGCCGGGGAGGTACAAACCCATTGAGGAGGTCGACCGAGGTACTAGCATCGACATAGTGGAAGTTAGGATTGGCGGTCTGATGGGTGCATGCTGTCTCTGTGCAGTCCGTGGCTGTCCACGGCAGACTGTCCATATCTTGTGGTGAAAGTGTACAACCTCTGCAGAGTGTAAAACTATTCGAATAGCCGAGTCCTCGGTCATGGACGGTTGGAAGGCCACCGATCTAGGCGTGCGGGCATTTTTGTTTTAAAAAGGGAAAAGTAGTTTTGTTGGAAAACAAGGAGACATCAAGGAGGTACCTGGGGGGTCCAGATTTGGGTGAAGATGGTTGGTCTCGGGGAGTCAACCAGTCAGAACCCGGAAAGGAAAAAGGGGCATCCCTATCCTGGTGTTTGAAAAAGTTTTACAAAAGGGTTTTCAAACATGGAGATGGTTTCTGCCATTTCCAAAAGAAGGAGAATTATATCTCCAAATGCCTTTTTAACAAAGATATAGAGATGTTGTATTCTCTATGTCTAAAAGCATCGTTTGCGAAAATTAAGCCCTATAGTCATATATAGCAGCTATCCAGTTTTCGAAAACACTTTTATTGCATTACCATGAAAACTTAAGCCTGGTGGTGGTCTTGCGAGTACGTAATTGTACTCATGGCTGTGTCCTGGATATTCCAATGTCCAGATTTTCCACGAGAAGACCTACGCCGAAGATGAGGAGTACGTCGACGACTACGTCAACTGAGTGTCACCGGTCAACTGCTCTGTGGGAATGCGTCTGGTTGTGACGAGGGCCGACGCTAGCCGAAAGCTTCCGCTATATAGTGGTTAATACCGTCCTGCGTGACGATGGTTGCAGGCTTGGTCGTGTGACCACCATTTATGTAAGTCTTGTACTAATCGAGTTGGATGATGTAACTCTGTATACCATGTTGGTTATGTGATCGCGATGCACTGATCATTGGGATCGTGATCTATTTACATAACGTGGGCACCTCGGACTGGTACACCTGAGGGGCCCTTACACACATGCTAGGAAACACATCTATAACAATAAAGTTATAGCGCAACAATTAATAAAGTCCTAATAAAAATAGGCAGAAAAGGCCTAAACCTTATAATTAGCACCACAGTCAATCAGTGACTCCTAAATTCAAACCAAGCTAGGGATATGTTCTCCTACACATACAGAAGACAAGCCAATTGGATTTACTCTAAAAATCATTTCACAAAAATCTACAAAAATCACCAAAGTGCCACTGGTGTGTTTACAAGAATGAATAGAACTTTTGTTTTAGACTTCACTTGCATGCAAGACCAACAGATATGGAAAGGTATCACTTCAGGCTTTCCATAGAATTTTAGTTTGCAATTTTTGGAGTTATAAAACTCTAGATATTAAATATTTAGTGAAAAAGATACTTTTTACAAGTTTTAATCTATACAACAAATAAAAATATATTTTAGCAAGCAACCAGTTCTGCATGTTTAAGAAAACACATATGAACTCTACAAAATTTAAATCGCACAAATATCTACCACAGATCCACCACAAAAGAATTAAACTTACACTGCAATTTAAACAGGAAATAATAACACATATTGGATCTATTGGAAAAAAAAGAGAGACGGGCCAGATCTGGCCGTGCGGCGCAGATCACGGCCCAACCAGCGGCCCACGTGCGAAGCGAAGCATTACGAGGCCGTCTTCATCTTCCTCGACACGCAGAGACGGCGAGGCAGCAGGGAGCACGGCGATGACGGCGCGGCGGCTCCGGTGACCCTAAAAAGAAAAGGGGATGCTCGTGAGGTAGAGCGCGATGAGGGGAGCACAGAGACACGAAAATGGCGGGGAATGGAGGACCGTGTCACCCGTGAGCTTGCCAGCAAGGCGGCGGCCGGAGAGGAAGGGGATGAACCCGATGGGGACGATTCCGTGCGCTCCTTCGCGATTCCTTGGTCGTGGACGAAGAGGGAGACGAGGCGGGCCTTCTGGGGATCTTGGATTTGGTCGGGGAGCGCTCAATCGACGGCGGTGCTCGACGGCATCCATCGACGGGTTCGGTCGAGGCAGAGGAACAGAGAGAAGAGGGAGAGAGCAGGAGGGCGAGTGAGAGATGAAGGAGAGTAGAGCGTCGTGGTGGGGGGCCTCTTTATCCTTCTTCGACGCGGCAGGAGAGCGCGAGGGGGGGGTCCGGGCGGCGAGCGACATCGAGCGAGAGCGAGGAGCACGACGCACTGGAGCTACAGGAAGAAGATCAAGATCTTGCGGAAAACCCCCTAGACTTCTTTTCCCATTTACATCTAGGTCCTTTTCTGCTTCTTTTATTTTCCTTTTAAAACCAGTAGCGTTTTAGGGAATTGTTTGGGGTATTTAAACATTTTACAAAAATCTGAGAAAATTCATGTAGCCTCCTCATAACATGTAGAAGCTCCACAAAAATTGAGGAGTCAAAATAAAATGTTTTGAACAACTTTTGTTCATAGGGTTTAAATAAGGCATTTTTCTTGAATCTAATTTTATAATCCTTTAGAAATTTTAAAGCAAGTTCAAATATTATTTTTGAACTCTTGGATCTTCCTTGACAAATATATTAACTTCAACTAGTTTTTATTTCCATAGAGAAAATATTTGTTTGAAGGAAATAGATAGCTAAGTAGGGAAAATAATTTATTAAGATCATTTCTTTTAATTCATGATCTTAATTTCTATTTGTTGAATAATTTGAGGAGTTTGCTTTAAATTCAAGTCACATTCCAAATTTGTGACCAGTGGGTTTTCAACTTAACACTCAAGTATATTGGTGTAATTATTCACCCAAGCAAACAATAAAACGAGAATTAACAATCAATACAATCATAAGTCCAATAAGCAAACAATCACAACAAGATCAACACCACAACCAAGTCCACACAATTCAAACCACAAGGATTAACCACACCACCATTTACATAATTAACAATACTATCTTATAAAAATGATCACACTTAATTATGACAAGATGATGTTTAAAACTATCTCAACTCCACCTTTGTATTTTTGAAAAGGGTTTTGAGCAAGACAAAATTTGTGGGGTAATATATTTCCCACTTGTGTTATTTATAAAATGTAATGATAATCAAAGCTTATAAAATGGGAGTCGCATACAAATGCAAAATATCAAGTTTAAAAGATAGATAGGAGATAGCATATAGATCTCCACATTTGTGGGAACACATAGTTTTGGAAATACTTTTACTTTCTCAAATAATGGGTATTAGTTTTGGTTGTTGCTAAACCAAGTATCATTGAAATGGAGTTGGCCAAAATAAGAATGGAAAAGATACATGGAATATTTTTCTTGTCATGACATGATCACCAAAGTTAAATATATTTTTATATTGGTTGGGTCTTATATTTACTAGTCAAACAACTTAAACAACAAGTCACACTAGGTTCAACATAGCAATGGGATGGAAAACACAATCATCAGTAAAACATATCAAAATGTTTTTGTTGGTTCTGAATTTTGGGTCTTGTAAAACTAAGTTTTTCTTAGTTCCAAAATTTGGGATGTTACAGATCCTTCCCCCCTTAAAATAAATCTCGTCATCGAGATTTGCCCGGGGGTAACAGGGGAGTATAAGGGAACGGGTTTTGGGCTGACTATACTTCTGCGGTTGATGGTTCTTCAGTGAGGTCGCCATGTGAGATCTTGACAAATTGATGTTGTGAGGCTTTCTTTGTCGATAAACTTCTGTGCTGAGTCCAGATCCTTGATGATGGGGTTGATTTGACGATCGACACTGATGGATAGTTTTGGCTGGTTGTTTCCAGATACTACAAGACTAAGGCGCAAGGAACTAATTATTACCATGTTCTTGTATACCTATTGCAGGTCTTCCCCCCTTAAAAAGGGATTTTTAATGGTCATGTTTGAAGTTGCATCTGGAGTTGACTTGGAGGTATCATTCTTCTTGGGTAGCTTGACGATCTTCGTCTTGGGTGTCATTCCTCGGTGCTTGGGACCGGTGCAAATATCACTTCCAGATATTGTCTCCTTACGAGAGTCACAGATGGGGACGAGTTGTGTTCAGGTCGTAGCGGAGTCTGTGTACTTGACTCTCTCGGTTTCTAGTTAGAAGAGAGATGCTAAAAGCTTCTATTTGTTTCTCAGCCTGTTTAGTGGTTGTGGACGTCCAATTGCAGTTGCTTCCCCCCCTTTGATTTTCCTTAGCGACTCCCGGTAGATTTTCTTCACGCCTTTCTTCCTTCGGCTTAGCAGAAAAAGGCTGGTCCTGAAAGGCTTCTTTGGTTCTGGGTCTTCACGAAGCTTCGCAGGTGTCTTCATAAGTAAGTTAGAGTGCACCAGAATAGTTAGGATTTCCGAGAAAACTTTCTGGTTGAGGGGCTTAAGTTAGTTTTCAAGGAGTTGGGTGCTATACTCTGAACATCAATCCTTTTATACCTAAGATCCAAAACAACCAACTTTACATAGGCCTCTAATTCTTGAGTCTTTAAAATACCATTCCAATACCTCTGGTAAGGCCACTACTGTCAACTAGTTTGAGTCGCCTCTGGCACCTCTTAATAGACCCTAGAAAAAGTTAGTGAAGAACTTTCGCACCAGTTGTTTTCCAAACGGGTACCTTTTTCTTTTCTTGTTTCGGAAATTATATCCTTGGAGAACACTATAAATCTCCATGTGCCTTTCTTATTTAGAACTTGTATATTTTCTAAGTTATACACTTGATTTAAGTAAATTATTATCGTCCTTTACTTAAGTTCTAACATCTTTTGTCTCACCCTGCGGTGAAGACATCCACTAGTCCCAACAAAGATTTCCATTAGTTAGTTGTATAAGAATGTGGGTGTCCCTTATGACATCGAGTTGCCTTAGTCATACAAGAAGAATTTGTTAACAAGGTAGCTAGTCTTGTCATCAAACCGCTTTTCATATTCCAGAGGCTGAGATGTACTTGATTATCTGACGTTCCATTTATTGTATATGACACTCAATTGTTTGAGCATACAAAAGTGATTTGTTAACAAGTTCATGAGGCTTGTTACCAAACTACTTCTATATAACACGAACATTGGAATATCACACTATTTCTAGAGGGATTAATAATAAAGATTAGGATATAAGAGTTTCCAAATACTCAATGATAGTCTGGTATATTGCTTCTTTGCCAACCCAAGAAATCTCTCTTCAATGTCTTCTTGTCGTAGTTCCTCCTTCTTGCGGTCTTTGAGCTTGAATCTTCATAGCAACTCTTATACACTCCTTGAGTTCCTCTAGTTACCAATCCTAAATGAGTCTCCTCATGTCCTTGTTTCTTGTCAAGGCTTGTAGTCCTAGAAGATTAGTTAGTACTACCGTGGACTTGAGTCAGATGTTAACCTAAAGTTAGATACGATAAGTTAGTGTGGTATTCTTGAAGTTTCACAATTAATTTTTTTACGAGGTGAGGCTCGTGTCTTCACGAGGTTGGCGTAAAATTGTAGTTTCCTTCGAGATCTTGACGTACTTGCTCCAGATGGTGCGTGAAGGTCAATGTCTGGCTTGCCGGTTATGTTGCAGAAATCTCAGGCTATTTGGTTAAAGATCGGGATTCTTTTGTATCATGCGGAACTGTCAGTTCTTATTGGGAGATGGTGTAGATGAGAGGAAAAAATATTTTAGAAAGATTTTTCTAGGCGGGTTTATATCTGCAACAAAGTGCAACTATGGTGAAGAGGTCAAAAATGGTTTTCGTTAGGTGGCAAACGGAGTTTTACAAAAATAGAATTTTGGGATTACTTGGTGTTGCCGTGAAGGCGTGATTGTGAACACACAAGAAAAACAACACACAACAGAGAACTCACAACAAACAACACATAAGTAGAGTACACACAAGCAAAGAGCACACAAGGCACGTCTAGTACCAAAGGACGTCTAATACTCGCGGTAGTCAGGTAGTACAACCAAGTTTCCTATCATTTTTATCCTATGGGTCTGGGTTAAACAAGGCTATTGAAATCTTCATTTTATCGCCTTAGGCTTCAGCAGGAAAAATTGAGACTGTCGAGGTAGTAACCGAGTGGAATTATTGATGTTGAGCTGAGGTCTTCGGAGTCTCTTGCCTTTGTTGACTTTGAAAATCTTGGTATTTGCAGATCAATCACCTTAATGTTGAATGTTGAATATTTGAGATGGAAGCTTCTTCTTGTAGGTGCGAGCTAATTAGGTCTTACTTGGATTCATCGTCAAGTATTTTGAACGGGTAAGAGGGAGTAGAGAAATCCTTAGAAAATCTTAAATAGAGGGATAAGACTTAGAAATATTTGAGAAGGTGAGAAGAGTGGAAGCTAATTTCGTTCTTCCTTGATAAAAATGTATTTTGATAGTAATATATTTTTAACAAAATATTTCCTTTCTTAACTAACGTCCAGGCTAACTAAGGTCTCCTACAGTCAACGATGGCTCTGATACCAAGTCTGTGAGGACCCCGGATTAGCTATCCGAGATACTCGTTATGTTTCCTGCAACAATCCCATGATCAGTCTGTTGTTGCACATAACTCGAATTGGTATCACAGAACACCCATAAATACCGAATGATTTTACTTACTTGATTGAAGTCATAACTTCAACAGGTACTTGCAGCGGAAATCTCCAAAACAACGTGGAGCCCAAGTCATTTGCCAACCCTACAGGCAGTTGGCTGGGAAGCGCCCTAGTTCGCATCGACGTTATTGAAGTCTTCTTCTTCTTCGAACTGCTCTTCTTCAAAATCTGGCTAAGACAATAGCCAGGGACGAAACCAATATGAGTACATTGGAATGTACTCGCAAACTACCCCCGAAATGAGCATGCACTACTCTTTTTATTGTTTAAATAAAACTTCGTTTGCTTTGAAAACTCTATATCCTTGTTGAAAAGGGAAGGATAGACTTTTGTTTGGTAAAACTTTGTTTTGAAGTCTCTATATCTCTATTGAAAAAGAAAAGAAGGCTTTTAGATCTTTTCCCATAAACTTGTCTTTGTAAGAAGTCTCTTTTAAAACTTTTTCCCGAAAATATATCTTTATTGGAGAAGATAAGAGGTCTCTTTAAAAATGTTTTCCCGAAATTTATCACCAGGTTTTATTTCCCCAAAACTCCTCATTTTCCAACCATAGCCCTTCATGGCCATTTATCCCCTGCAAACTCATACCAGCCCGTCGGTATAGTTGCAGATACAACACATCTCCATTTTAGTTTCAATCCTCAAAACTTTCCAAAACTTGCACATGGTCAGAGGACAGCCTCCCAACTGTCCATATCCGAGGACTCGGCTATTCGAATAGATTTACCCTCTGCAGAGGTAGCACGCTTTTCCCACACCCATCCGGCAACTCATCGTGTCAGCCACGTCCCGCCATACAAGGTGTATGCGAAGTTGAGTCACCGACCATAGCCTGTCCTTTGCTCATGCTAGTATAGGACCCTACCGCTACGAAACATTCCATCAACACTTAACCCAGCCCATCGGAATCTAAGTGTGAGGACTCGTAGTTCTGCCCGGCGATTCATGGTGGAACCTTCAATCCTCTATCTCTAATTCATATCAGCCCTCAGGCGTTGCCCTCAGGCGTTCTTCTCTTTAGAGGACCCGGGTCAGGGGGTAGGTCCTCAGACCATCCCCTCATGGAACGGGGTTATCCCCATTGTTGAGGCATCCAGTAATAATATGAGCAAACTATATGACTATGCCCTTCCCATATGTGGGTAAATGTGGCCGCACAGATTATCGGCTGGTCGTCATAGTACAAAGACACAATGTGCATTTTTCATAAACATCACCATTCACCATTTCTCCACTTCCACACCGACATCTCGGTATTCCACAACCATACGAGTATTTTCAAAGGAGTTTTGAGTAAACAATATTTTTCCCATCCTATAGTTTGGAAAGGAATTTCCAGCTAATATCTCCATAGAGGGTGTCAAAATAATATACGTATATTTTGGAAAAGAGTTTTCAAAATCATAGCTTTTGTGGCAAACACCACAAAAATCACTTATGCTCTTTATAAGTAAAACATGTGAACCAAAATAGATGTATATATAAATGCAAGCTCAGAGAGTAGCTTGCCTGATTTCAGCATGATGTTCCTGGACTTCTCCTCATTGATCAAAGAAATAAACTCTCACCCTTCTTCGATAAATCTTTTCCAAATACCACTCCGGTAGCGTTTATCTCTAGCGTCGCAAACATGAAAATAAAACAACACTCAATAAGCAAACCAAACCACAAGTGGTATACAAACAAAGAATCATACCAAAACATAGTACTGATTTAATCAAGCACTAAACTAAAATCTACTCCGAGAACACTTTAGGGAAAACTGCCTTATTAACAAGCCTAGCACAACTTATTTAGTAAAGCTATAGCAATCATAAATAAAAGATACTAGTTGAACTAAAAACAAACACTTAACCACAATCACCACACTTAGCTAGATGCTAACAAGAATTTAATCCAAACAAGCAAAACATCACATAACCACATGTTTATCTATATGCTAATAAAACAATTTACTCAGACAAAAACACAAGGGCATCATACTAGCAGGAGTATAACACCATACACATGCCAAAACAAAAGGGCACAAAGACATCCTCAATTAGAGGCAATTGACAAACATTTTTCCCTAATCAGGAAATACTTCAGACAAAAGTTAAGTCACCTTTTTTGGGATTACTTTTAACTTGCAAGGCTGATATTTATTAACAAACTTAATCAACCAGTAGCTTAGAATTTTAGTTGGAAGTGTTTACTCATCTTTATAAAAAAAATATCAAACAACCCAAGCATCATTAGGCCACGGTTAGAGTTTTCAAACACCACTTAACAACACATGCTTAGCTCTAAACAAGTTTAATTCTAATCACTAACAGTACTAACATATTATAACCTGCTAAACAATAATAACATGCAAGCACAGTACCACAACAACCACTAACCAGCAAGGCATACATGTTAATCACACACAATATCCTCACATTAAAAATAAACAATCTTAACAAATCCCTAATTATTAGGAGAAAAGCTATATAGGGAATAAAACCCTAACAAATACATGACTCACAAGTAGCTCTCCTAACATGCTAGCAAGATTAAGGAAACACATCACAATAGTGGATTACCACCCTACACATGCTAGGAAACACATCTATAACAATAAAGTTATAGCACAACAATTAATAAAGTCCTAATAAAAATAGGCAGAAAAGGCCTAAACCTTATAATTAGCACCACAGTCAATCAGTGACTCCTAAATTCAAACCAAGCTAGGGATATGTTCTCCTACACATACAGAAGACAAATAAATTGGATTTACTCTAAAAATCATTTCACAAAAATCTACAAAAATCACCAAAGTGCCACTGGTGTGTTTACAAGAATGAATAGAACTTTTGTTTTAGACTTCACTTGCATGCAAGATCAACAGATCTGGAAAGGTATCACTTCAGGCTTTCCATAGAATTTTAGTTTGCAATTTTTGGAGTTATAAAACTCTAGATATTAAATATTCAGTGAAAAAGATACTTTTTACAAGTTTAATCTAGACAACAAATAAAATATATTTTAGCAAGCAACCAGTTCTGCATGTTTAAGAAAACACATATGAACTCTACAAAATTTAAATCACCCAAATATCTACCACAGATCCACCACAAAAGAATTAAACTTACACTGCAATTTAAACAGGAAATAATAACACATATTGGATCTATTGGAAAAAAAGAGAGACGGGCCAGATCTGGCCCAGATCTGGCCGTGCGGCGCAGATCACGGCCCAACCAGCGGCCCACGTGCGAAGCGAAGCGTTACGAGGCCGTCTTCGTCTTCCTCGACATGCAGAGACGGCGAGGCAGCAGGGAGCACGGCGATGACGGCGCAGCGGCTCCGGTGACCCTAAAAAGAAAAGGGGATGCTCGTGAGGTAGAGCGCGATGAGGGGAGCACAGAGACACGAAAATGGCGGGGAATGGAGGACCGTGTCACCCGTGAGCTTGCCGGCAAGGCGGCGGCCGGAGAGGAAGGGATGAACCCGATGGGGACGATTCCGTGCGCTCCTTCGCGATTCCTTGGTCGTGGACGAAGAGGGAGACGAGGCGGGCCTTCTGGGGATCTTGGATTTGGTCGGGGAGCGCTCAATCGACGGCGGTGCTCGACGGCATCCATGGACGGGTTCGGTTGAGGCAGAGGAATAGAGAGAAGAGGGAGAGAGCAGGAGGGCGAGTGAGAGATGAAGGAGAGCAGAGCATCGTGGTGGGGGGGCTCTTTATCCTTCTTCAACGCGGCAGGAGAGCGCGAGGGGGGTCCGGGCGGCGAGCGACGTCGAGTGAGAGCGAGGAGCACGGCGCACTGGAGCTACAGGAAGAAGATCAAGATCTTGCGGAAAACCCCCTAGACTTCTTTTCCCATTTACATCTAGGTCCTTTTCTGCTTCTTTTATTTTCCTTTTAAAACCAGTAGCGTTTTAGGGAATTGTTTGGGGTATTTAAACATTTTACAAAAATCTGAGAAACTTCATGTAGCCTCCTCATAACATGTAGAAGCTCCACAAAAATTGAGGAGTCAAAATAAAATGTTTTGAACAACTTTTGTTCATAGGGTTTAAATAAGGCATTTTTCTTGAATCTAATTTTATAATCCTTTAGAAATTTTAAAGCAAGTTCAAATATTATTTTTGAGCTCTTGGATCTTCCTTGACAAATATATTAACTTCAACTAGTTTTTATTTCCATAGAGAAAATATTTGTTTGAAGGAAATAGATAGCTAAGTAGGGAAAATAATTTATTAAGATCATTTCTTTTAATTCATGATCTTAATTTCTATTTGTTGAATAATTTGAGGAGTTTGCTTTAAATTCAAGTCACATTCCAAATTTGTGACCAGTGGGTTTTCAACTTAACACTCAAGTATATTGGTGTAATTATTCACCCAAGCAAACAATAAAACGAGAATTAACAATCAATACAATCATAAGTCCAATAAGCAAACAATCACAACAAGATCAACACCACAACCAAGTCCACACAATTCAAACCACAAGGATTAACCACACCACCATTTACATAATTAACAATACTATCTTATAAAAATGATCACACTTAATTATGACAAGATGATGTTTAAAACTATCTCAGCTCCACCTTTGTATTTTTGAAAAGGGTTTTGAGCAAGACAAAATTTGTGGGGTAATATATTTCCCACTTGTGTTATTTATAAAATGTAATGATAATCAAAGCTTATAAAATGGGAGTCGCATACAAATGCAAAATATCAAGTTTAAAAGATAGATAGGAGATAGCATATAGATCTCCACATTTGTGGGAACACATAGTTTTGGTAATACTTGTACTTTCTCAAATAATGGGTATTAGTTTTGGTTGTTGCTAAACCAAGTATAATTGAAATGGAGTTGGCCAAAATAAGAATGGAAAAGATACATGGAATATTTTTCTTGTCATGACATGATCACCAAAGTTAAATATATTTTTATATTGGTTGGGTCTTATATTTACTAGTCAAACAACTTAAACAACAAGTCACACTAGGTTCAACATAGCAATGGGATGGAAAACACAATCATCAGTAAAACATTTCAAAAAGTTTTTGTTGTTTCTGAATTTTGGGTCTTGTAAAACTAAGTTTTTCTTAGTTCCAAAATTTGGGATGTTACAAAGGGGATGCCTTGGGCATACCCAAGCTTAGACGCTTGATTCTTCTTGAAATATGCTTGGATGACCCACGGGGGCATCCCCAAGCTTAGGCTTTTCACTCTTCTCGATCATATCATATCATCCTCCTCTCTTGATCCTCGGAAACTTTCTTCACACCAAATTCAAAGTAATTCTCATTAGAGGGTTAGTGCATAATCAAAAATTCACATGTTCTGTAAGGACACAATCATCTCCAATACTTATGGACATTAGCTACAACCACTGGTATTTTGTGGAGCAAAGAAATCCACTCAAACACAGTAAAAGAGAGAATGCAAAATAAAAGGCAGAATCTGTCAAAAACACAACAGTCTGTAAAGACGAATTTTTTCGAGGCACTTAAGTTGCTCATATTCGAAAACTCAAAACTAATTAAAGTTGCGTACACATATAAGGATCATGCCTAAATTGTTTCGAAATTTTTAGATTTTTCTGGAGTGCATACAGCTCAAAACGGTGGACAGCAAAAATCTGTCTCTGCGCAGAAATCCAAATCTAGTATCAACTTTCTATTAGAGCCTTTACTTGGCACAACAATGCAATAAAATAAAGATACAAATGAGTTTTTACTGAAGTAAGCAATCTCCTAGACTCAATAAAATAAAAATAGCAGAAAATAAAAACAATGTGTTGTCTCCCACAAGCGCTTTTCTTTAAAGCCTTTTAGCTAGGCATGATAATTTTGATGATGCTCTCATATGTATAAGAGTTGAATATAGAAGAGCATCAAAAAGCAAATATCAAACACATTTAAGCCTAACCCACTTCCTATGCAAAGGAATCTTGTAAGAAAACAAATTATTGAAGCATGAAGCTACTAGCATAGGAAGGCAAAACAATTGCAACTTCAAAACTTTCAACATAAAGAGTGGAAATTTAATAACATGAAGATTCCTATAACCATATTTTCCTCTATCAAAATAATTGTCAGTAGCATCATGAATAAACTCAACAATATAGCTATCACATAGAGCATTCTTATCATGATCCACATGCATAAAAGTATCATTACTCTCCACATAAGAAAAAACAGTTTCATTAGAAATAGTAGGAGTAAAAGTATCACATCCATCATTGTAATCATCATAAATAGGAGGCATAGAATAATCAAAATAATTTTTATCCTCTATAGTAGATGGGCTGAAAATATCATATCCATCATTGTAAACATCATATATAGGAGGCATATCATAATCAACATAAACTATATCCTCAATAGTAGGTGGGCTAAAAACATCACAATGATTATAATCATCATATATTGGAGGCATAGTATTATCAAAACAAATTTCCTCCTTAAAGCTTGGGGGACTAAAAATATCATATTCATCACAACCAGCTTCCCCAAGCTTAGACTTTTCCATAGCATTAGCAATAATGGTGTTCAAAGAATTAATAGTAATACCATTGCTACCATCATGCAAACAAGCCTCCATAGGTTTTTTAATTTTCTCTTCAAAAGCATCATGTCCTAATTCAATATAAAGTTCATAAAGATCTATAATTTTGTTGTTGTTTTCCATTAAGCCTAACTAGTGAAAATAAAAAATAAAAAAAAATTGCAGAATCTAAAGGAGATACCTTCCAACACTTACCTCCTCGGCAACGGCGCCAGAAAATAGCTTGATGTCTACGCACGCTTCTATTCTTGTAGACAGTGTTGGGCCTCCAAGAGAAGAGGTTTGTAGAACAGCAGCAAGTTTCCCTTAAGTAAATCACCCAAGTTTATCGAACTCGGGAGGTAGAGGTCAAAGATATCCCTCTCAAGCAACCCTGCAATTAAGATACAAGAAGTCTCTCATGTCCCCAACACACCTAATACTCTTGTCAGATGTATAGGTGCACTAGTTCGGCGAAGAGATAGTGAATACAAGTAATATGGATGATTATAAGTAGTAATTGCAATCTGAAATAAAAATGGCAGCAAGCAAACATGTAGCAGAACTTGTTGTAAACGGTGTTTCAATGCTTAGAAACAAGGCCTAGGGATCATACTTTCACTAGTGGACACTCTCAACAATGACCTCATAATTGAATAAATAAATGCTACTCTCAAACACTCTCTTGTTGGATAACGAACACCATTCATTGCGTAGGGCTGCAAAAGCGCACCTCAAAGTCTGAGTAAACAAACACCACAACGTCATAAAGGAGTCACACACGATGCTCACACCGTCACCTTCACACCGTGGAGAGTGACTCCGGAGTTCATATTAAAGTAACTTCTAGAGTGGCATAATAGATAAAGAGTAACATCTACTTATTCAACTAGATTACAAAGCTCATGATCACATAAAGATCACACCATGGGAGAGAGAGATAAACCACATAGCTACCGGTAGAGCCCTCAGCCTCGGGGAGAACTACTCCCTCCTCATCATGGGACTCAGCAACGGCGATGAAGACGGCGGTGGAGTCGATGGAGATGGCTCCGGGGCAATTCCCTGTCCCGGCAAGGTGCCGCAACATAGACTTCTGTCCCCCGAAACTTGTTCTGGATGGCGGCGGCGCTTGATGCATGTGAAATGCATACATGAACTTTGCACTTTATTTACTCATATTCCAATCATATTTGCATCATATAAGGGTTATATCAATGTTTTATCATGATTTTGGAAATATCTTAATGATTTCCTATTTTTATGGAATTAACCCTGCACAGGCAGAAAACCCTATTTCTTTCCTTTTAAGTTTCAGGGACCCAAACGTCGTCTAAATGACCTGCAAATTTACGGGCGTCAATATTTGGAAGGAAGAAGACCTGTGGGCGAAGGAAGCAAACAAACGGAGGTCCGAGGACCAAAAGGGGGTGGCCCACGCGGCCACAGTACCTGGCCGCGTGGGGCCCACTCTTTTGGCCCTCGTGGCTCCGTTGCCGTCGATCTTTCTCCACCGACTAGTTTGACCTAAAAACGCCTATAAAAAGTCCCCCGAGGAGTTTCGCGAGGAGGCGGCGGAGAAACAGAAAACCACGAAACAGAGAGTCAGAAGGCTGCCGCCGGAGAAGATCGGAGGGGGAAACGCCGCCGGAATCACCTCCGGAGGGCTCCACCCCCCTCCGGCGTGTTCATCATCAACATCTACAGCAAGATCATCTCCATCTCCCCACTGTAAACTCTTGGCAAACATGATGTATGATGCAATATACTTTTCCCTTGATCTATTGTGTCTCTCCATCTATGTTTGAGAAGTGATTTGTTCATGGCAATAGTGAAATAGTTCGTTGTTTGGTTGCATACAAGTTTTGTTATCTTTTATGATTGTCTTGATGTACAATATATGAGTGCACGCATATGTTGGGGAATGCATGTAAGGTGATCACCGGTAAGGTAATGGAGTGAGGGTGACTTGGGAGGACATGTAAACCTGAGACCGAATCATGAAGTTACTTTATTGGGGATATATATAGGGGACCTTAGAACTTAAGGCTATGGTGGGACTTCTATGTCTTAATAACTCTTGTGCAGTCATTTACTTGGCCATAAGAACCATCATAAGGGGTTTAGTTCATTTACTTGGCTACACCTATTTATGGCTCCTTCCTAGAAGAAACAATTAAGACTGAAACATGTGCTTCACTAATTGTGACAACCACACGAATGAAATAACAATTGCTAGAACATTTGCTCCCTTGAGATATTTGCTACTTGAGATCTTTGCTACTTGCTACTTTGAGAAACTTGCTTGAGAAAACTGCTGAGAGAAACTTGCTCTAAGAAACTTGCTACTAGATAAACCCATTCCACGTCACTTGCTTCCATTAGTTAGATCCTTTCATATTTATTGCTTTGCATAAAAGGCCATATAAGAGGGTTATAGGGCTTTAGAGAATAGATAGTTTACCTTCAGCTCCTCGTGGGTTCGACACTCAAATACTTATCGAATAGTGCTACAGTGATTCCTTGCTCTTGGGGATTATCAAGTACTTTTCTGGCGCCGTTGCCGGGGAGCGTTGTGCTAAACTTTTATTCTTGTTTGCATTGCATACTAACATATAAATCTAAAACACAAAAAAAATTATAAAATGGAAAACAACAAAACAATCCTAGAATTGTATAATATCTATCTTGAGTTAGGACATGAAGTGTTTGAGGAGAAAATTAAAATTTATTTGCATAACAATCATGTCTGTGGTAGTACTAATTCTTTTAACAACTTTATTGCTAATACTGAGGAAAACCTTAAGCTTGGGGAAGTTTGTTTTGATGAATATGACATTTTTAGTCCCCCTACTATTGAGGATGAAATTGATTGTGAGTTTGATGATCCAATATGCTCATTAGATGATAAGTCTTTATGTGGTGATTCTATTCAAAATCATGTGGGAATATTTAACTTCAATGCTTGCAACTATTATGAGAGAGGAAGAGATAAGAATCCTCTCTATGTTTCTATGTTATTTAAAATGCAAGCTATTGATCATTATATGCATTGGTTACCTCAAATGGGGTGTTATTTATTCATATATAAAATGCCAATGCATAGGAAAAGAGTTAGACTTAAAAGTTAATGGTTTAATGTTTTGAGGTGTGCTCTCTATGCTTTTATCTCCTATTCAGTTTGGGCACACCTTTATATCTTGAGAACCTGCAAAATAACTTTACCTACTGATTTCTAACAATTAGTTTAAGATTTTCACTCTATATGAAATTTGGGAAAGTAAATGAGAAGGATGAGTAATGGAGAAGTTGGGGTCGACCTTGAACATGTGTTGTTCATGCCAATGGAACCATTGCAAAATCTCTATCATTTAAACTTTTCCCAAAGCTAAAACCAAATAAAAAGAGTGATAATAGTAATTCGCTGTCCAGTTTTTGACATATCCTGTCTTTATTCTGCATTACTCTCATTACTTGTGTTTTGTGCGGTTCTTTTGATCAAGGAGCATTACATAACCATAGTAACAGTAGCTAATGTTTAAAATCAATTCATGATATGTCTTTGCTGTGCCTATGTGGATTTAATTTATGAAGGCACTAACCCCTCTAATCAAGTTTGTGACGAGTGTTGTGTAAAGAGAATTTTAAGGTGGAAGAATTGAGGGTGATGAACAAGATCAAGAGGGACAAAAACTCAAGCTTGGGGATGTACCCCTAGGCTCACCCTACATATATCAAATAAGTACAAGAATTTAAGCTTGGGGATGCCAAGCCACCTCACTTCAACCATCTTGATACCAAGTAAGTAAGCCTAGCTATATGGCTATAAAGAAAGCGCTTTGCGGGAGGCAACCCGGTTATTTTTGTGTGTGATTTTTCTTTGTGTCCTCTTGCTGTAACAAGAGATCTTGTGTCTAGTTTAGTTCAGGAGTTTTTAATAAAGTGCCAAGTTTTACCCATGTTGGTCTTGAAAAGTTGCTATTTGAGTTCGGAGATTTTATTCCTGCACGAATCTGTGCACGGTATGATTTTTAATTCTTATTCTGTAACTCCGAATGAGCTCATATTTGAACTGTAGTTGCAACTTTTCATCCTCTGTATGCATGAATTTTTTCGGAATTTTTCGAGAAAGTTTGGTAGGGTAGAAAAATACGTTTTGCTGCTGCTGTTTTTCTGGACAGATTCTGTCCCATTTTGTTTGATGCATGCTTTGAGCTTTTAAGTTGAATCTTTTTGATCCAATTGAGTTTATGAGTAGGCATACAACATTATACACTTTCTGGACATCTCATATGAATTTTTGTTCAAGGATTATATGCAGCAAGAAACCTATTTGTTTATCACTATTAATGCACCCCACAGAAAAGAAATGGGAGAAACGGTGTTTTGAAGTTTTTTCACAGGGATTGGAGGAGATGCACCAAGAGCTATCCAAGGATGGTGAAGACCATAAGCTTGGGGATGTGAAGACAACCCCGCTGGACCTACACACTCTCGGTTTGCACACGTCCAACTTCTGTTTTTCGATCGAAACACTTTATCGCATAAACTTGGAGCGTCTTTTTGTTTGTTTGTTGAGTCTTGTGAGACCACCACATATAATTTATATGGAGAGCTACTGGAAATATGGGTTGAAATATGTTGGATGCTTTTATAAGATTGGGAAAAGGGATGTTTGAGTTGATTTTTAATGATACATATAGTTGCATGATTCATGAGCTTGTTTATGAGTAATAGTTTGCAAATCTTTTTGAAGAGCTATCACTTATTCATGTTTTGGTGCTGATTGTTATTTTACTTGGTTTAACATGGATTAGTTAGTTCTATGGACACTCATGCATGCATCTAGATGGTCAACTTTCTCCCTTTTGCTAGCCCAAAAACTCCAACAAGTAAAAACTTGTTTCCAACACCTTCAACCAAAGTTATTCCAGTGAGTCCACCATATCTACCTACTAGCTATATGCTATTCCGAGTATGTTCATCATGATATTTGTGTTATCTATACCTCTGAATGAAAATGTTATGTTATTGATTGCATGGAAAAGTTGGTTATATAGCTCTCACGAACTTGATGCACAATTTTTTTATTGCATAAATAAAACATGACCCATTGTGATTAAGATTATGATGTAGTGGCTTGATAAATGTTGGTTGGGAGTTAGCCCATATGTGCTGTCACATGCAAAG
Source organism: Poa pratensis (assembly GCA_947311845.1). NCBI lineage: Eukaryota > Viridiplantae > Streptophyta > Magnoliopsida > Poales > Poaceae > Poa > Poa pratensis. The sequence continues at coordinate 97,009,358 of CAMZMU010000107.1, read as the reverse complement.
CTTTCAACATGCTCTTCATTCATTTAGTTGATATCATGTGCTTTTGTTATGGATGCCTATCATGTGAAATGAGGTGGAAATGAAGTAGTTTAAATGAGTTTGTATAAATGGTTAGAGAGACGCCTGGGCCGCTAATCTAAGCCATGCATCATTCATGGTGGAAATTTACTTACATGCTATGGTGAACCTCTATGATACACCTTATAATAAAAAGCTATTCCAATGGTAAATAAAAAGGGTGTTGAGGTTGTTCATTTGTTTGTTTGTCTTGTCATTTTGATATGGGCTTGTTCCATATCCTGGGACAAGAGGTACCCCAGTTGACGCTCTTGATGATACTATTATTACTTACAATGATAAACTTGAACTTGCTTTGTTTCCTAAGTTGAGTAATCATGGTGTAGGTACTTGTATTCAAGGGGCATGAGACACAACCTTTACTTTATCAAGCACACTACTCATATTTGCTTTCACTTAAACTTAATCATTCAAGATGCTATGATAGGGGCAATGAGAGCTTGACACCAAGAATTCCACATTGCAATCATTAACTTAAGTAGAAGAGTTTGGAAGTTGATGAAACTTATGCATGCTTTACCTCTACTCACATATACATCTTTCCAAAGTGTACACCTTCATATTCAGATTTTCATCACTCTATGACCATTGTAGGATGTTCTACTTATCATTATGCATACATGTGTCCATATTACTTGCTTCTATGTTACACTTTGTGAACTATCAATGAACATCCTTGTCTTGAATACTTGATATCACTTCATAAACTATTTGCATATTGCTACTCCTTTGAAGAATGAATCATTTGACTTATGTAGCAATTGTAATCATCTTTGATATCCATTGTTAAGTATTAAATTGCAAAGTCCATGTTAGTTTTATCATCTTCATACTCGAGGACGAGCATGGATTAAGCTTGGGGATGTTGATGCATGTAAAATGCATACATGAACTTTGCACTTTAATTGCTATATTCCAATCATATTTGCATCATATAAGGGTTATATCAATGTTTTATAATGATTTTGGAATATCTTTATTTCCTATTTTTATGGAATTAACCCTGCACAGGCAGAAAACCCTTTTCTTTTTTTAATGTTTCAGGGACCCAAACGTCAAATCACCTGGAAATTTACGGGCGTCAATATTTGGAAGGAAGAAGACCTGTGGGCGAAGGAAGCAACAAACGGAGGCCGAGGCCAAAAGGGGGTGGCCCACGCGGCCCAGTACTGGCCGCGTGGGGCCCACTCTTTGGCCCTCGTGGCTCCGTTGCCGTCGATCTTTCTCCACCGACTAGTTTGACCTAAAAACGCCTATAAAAAAGTCCCCCGAGTTTCGCGAGGAGGCGGCGGAGAAACAGAAAACCACGAAACAGAGAGTCAGAAGGCTGCCGCCGGAGAAGATCGGAGGGGGGAAACGCCGCCGGAATCACCTCCGGAGGGCTCCACCCCCCTCCGGCGTGTTCATCATCAACATCTACAGCAAGATCATCTCCATCTCCCCACTGTAAACTCTTGGCAAACATGATGTATGATGCAATATACTTTTCCCTTGATCTATTGTGTCTCTCCATCTATGTTTGAGAAGTGATTTGTTCATGGCAATAGTGAAATAGTTCGTTGTTTGGTTGCATACAAGTTTTGTTATCTTTTATGATTGTCTTGATGTACAATATATGAGTGCACGCATATGTTGGGGAATGCATGTAAGGTGATCACCGGTAAGGTAATGGAGTGAGGGTGACTTGGGAGGACATGTAAACCTGAGACCGAATCATGAAGTTACTTTATTGGGGATATATATAGGGGACCTTAGAACTTAAGGCTATGGTGGGACTTCTATGTCTTAATAACTCTTGTGCAGTCATTTACTTGGCCATAAGAACCATCATAAGGGGTTTAGTTCATTTACTTGGCTACACCTATTTATGGCTCCTTCCTAGAAGAAACAATTAAGACTGAAACATGTGCTTCACTAATTGTGACAACCACACGAATGAAATAACAATTGCTAGAACATTTGCTCCCTTGAGATATTTGCTACTTGAGATCTTTGCTACTTGCTACTTTGAGAAACTTGCTTGAGAAAACTGCTGAGAGAAACTTGCTCTAAGAAACTTGCTACTAGATAAACCCATTCCACGTCACTTGCTTCCATTAGTTAGATCCTTTCATATTTATTGCTTTGCATAAAAGGCCATATAAGAGGGTTATAGGGCTTTAGAGAATAGATAGTTTACCTTCAGCTCCTCGTGGGTTCGACACTCAAATACTTATCGAATAGTGCTACAGTGATTCCTTGCTCTTGGGGATTATCAGCGCTGCGGACCTCTTCGTGGAATATGACCGATGTTTTTAGGGTTTTCACGTCGGGGGCAATATATAGGCGAAAGGACGATGGTCGGTTGGGACCCGTGGCCCCCTCACCACGTGGCGGCGCGGCCCAGGGCCCACCCGCGCCATGGCATGGTGAGGGCGGCCCACGGCCCTCCTTCGTGTCTCCTTCGGACTCCGTGTACGTGTCGGGAAATTGGAACGTGGGCTTTTGTTTCGTCCAATTCCGAGAATATTTCCAGAACAACTTTTCTGAAATACAAAAACAACAGAAAACAGGAACTGGGACTGTGGCATCTTGTTAATAGGTTAGTCCCAGAAAATGCATAAAAATGCTATAAAGTGTAAATAAAACATGTAGCAATTGGCATAATATAAGCATGGAACATCATAAATTATAGATACGTTGGAGACGTATCAGTAGTGGCCGGAGAAAAGTCACCATGTCGTCGGCATAGATCGACGTGCGGTGCGTAAGCCCCATCTCTGCGAGAGGCGTCAACAATCCACAGGCCGTAGCCCTCTCAATCAACAGGTGCAAAACCTCCATGACCAGGATGAAGAGTTGCGATGAGAGCGGATCTCCTTGCCTCAGACCGCGCCTGTTGAAGATCTTCTCACCGGGATGTCCATTATGAAGCACCTTTGTGGAAGCGGATGACAAAAGGGCGCAGATGGTTGCAATTAGAAGCTCACCAAACCCCATCTTTCGCAACACCTCCAACAGGAAGGCCCAACTGACTGTGTCGAAGGCCTTGGTGATGACGAGCTTCAAGAGAACTGCCGGGGTTTCCAGTCTATGAAGTTTGCGCGCTGTGCATTGGACCATCATGAAGTTATCATGTAAGCATCTCCCACGGACAAACGCGCTCTGATGCGCACCCACTAACTGGGGTAGAGAGGGGGCCACCCTGCAGGCCACCACCTTGGCCACAAGCTTGGCGAAGCCATGGATCAAGCTAATAGGGCGGAAGTCCCGCACCTCTTCAGCCCCCACCTTCTTAGGCAGGAGGGTGATGAGAGCTTGGTTGACGGAGCTGAAACCACGGGCGTCCCGGCGAGAGAGCAAGTCAAAAGCCTCCATGAGGTCCTTCTTGATGATTCCCCAACAAGGAACAATTTTATTGTCATTGGTTCCGTGTCAAGGTGGCACGTTCGTGTCCGGCGCCTAGGCTACTGGCACCGCAAACTACAACATTCAATATTACTAAAAATAAAATAAAAAGTACTCCCTCCGTTTCAAAATAAGTGTCTTAGATTTACCTAAAATTAGATGAGATACGTCCACTTTTGGGCAAATCTAAGACACTTATAATTTTGTTTTGGCATGCTAAGCCACTTATTATGAAATGTAGGGAGTATACATTATCATATTGTACTTCTTTCGTATCAAAATAAGTGTATTTTATTTGTCTAAATATATGGAGGTATGTAGACTATTTTATATATAGATACATTCATACGGTAAATGTAAGGACAATCATTATTGTTAGATTTTTTTTTTAAGAACAATCATTATTGTTAGCTACAAAGGCAGAAAGAGAATGGCAGAGACGTGGAGCGTTGCAGGCAAAACAGATGGCTTCTCGCTGCTACGTGGGCCCTTACGTGCCTTGCAGCCAGAAAAAATCTGCCCCCAAAACGAGAGCAAGAAACACCTCTTCTCTACCGTCTGTCGGTCGCCGCCGCCGCCGCTCGAGAAATTCCGAGATTTAGAGCAAGGGGAGGGGAGTGAAAGGAGGAGGCAAGGCCATGTCGTCGCTGGGGACGTCCAAGGGGATCCTGGAGATCGCCAAGTTCGGGGTCTACGTCGCCGTCCCCGTAACCCTCACCTACCTCGTCGCCACCGACTCGAAGTCCATCAAGAAGCTCATGGGACTAGTAAGGATTCCTTCCGATCCGTTTCCCCTTTGAAATCCGCTGTTAGATCAAGATTTGATAGATAACATGGCTTAGTTTCTTGGCATGGGGGATATAGAGGTTTGGCCATCTCGATTATCCTACCGCGAAATTGAGGGGAGTAGAGAGTTACTAAATTAGTTGGCTAGGTTGGTTTGGTATTGCTTGTGTGGTGGTTCTTGACGCTGGACTAGATTTTAGGGCCTATTAGGGAGAGTTGAATGTGAAATTTGTGGATTCAAGTTAACAAGAAGGCTGAAACCCTCACCTGTGCCAAGCAATTTGGTGCTGCTAGGTTTGTTATTGCAAAAGGAGAATTTATTGGTAGCTAAAGCATAAAGAATGGATGCATTTTTGGACCGCAAGTTGAGTTACTGCGAATATGAATGGTGATGTGAACAATGACCATCCCGCAGAAAGCAACGATGACAAACAACACTTCAATGAAACTCTCCTTTCCAGTTTAAACAAAAGTCAGCAAGCAAGATCTGTAACCGAGTAGAGAGGGTTTGCCTTTTGCGGGTTTAAGAATAATAAGGCCATGTACAGGGCAAGGCGCTTGTACAGGCGCTTAAGTGCCAAAAAATAAATATAAGAAAATAAATTTTCAGCTAAGCGCCTGACACCACAACGCTGAGTGCTAATTTTGGGCGCTAGCGATCGTTGGCCAAGCCAGTTTTGTTCGCGAATAAAGCGCTAGCGCCGGCGCAAAAGCAAGCGTCGACGCAAGACTGAATCCCGGATTAAGCAAGGAATTGGCCGTTACCGCCAGGATATTGATCCTAGCGCCTGTACAAGCGTCTTGCGCTGTACATGGCCTAAGGAGGCTTGGGTGATCATCGGTGTCAACCATTTTGCTGGGTGATGTCATCTTAGATGGTAGACATAATTTTTGTCATTTATAAAATGTAGAGACTAGCGAAGCTTGATGTACTTGAATCATGAGCTGAATTACAGGCTTATAGCAACGGGCGGTGAAGGATTGTGGTCGTTGTGGAAAGTGCTGATATCTAGTTTGGTACTCGTATAAGGAATAAACACAGTACTTCATAATTCATAAGATGCAAGACATATTTTCGTTGATGTTTATTCTTGAATGGTGCCGAGTAACAGTGGATGCCTTCTCCGATGCCACTTCTCTTTCTAGATTAAAGAAATCATTTAGGATTGAGCAAACAAGTTCTTCTTTTCGGGGTGAGCAAACAAGAGTTATGATATCAAGCATGCCTATTCAACCATCTTATTTCTCTATGTGCCAGTAACAATTTGTCCGATTTTTAGTTGCCCGTGATCTTGTTTGCACGTGTGGGCTTACATCTGCATCTATGATGTGGTTCGTGAACACACACACACACACACACACACACATTAGCTCTTAATGTTTTTATGGCATCACAAAGTTATTGGAAACAACATTATTAGCTCTTTTTTTTAGATAAAGAACATTATTAGCCCTGAGCTTTCATGTATCTCTTAGTCTACATTCCCTCCCTTTCCTTGCTAAGAAAAAAGCTCAAACTTATACTTTTTTTGCTCCCATCTCAGCGTCCTTATGTGGTTTACCCACCAGAAGGTCCACGCCCACCTCCACCGGAAGAACTTCGTGAAAGGGCTCGAGAGATAGCTCGCAGCAGAAAGCAAGAGTAAAAGTGGACCATGCTTGCTTCAGATAGTTCTCACTCGGATAATCTGCTGCATGAACCTAAGAATCTGCCTAGGAGCACAAGCTGACTGCAACTGTTGACATTTTGTCGCTGGTTTATGGCTACCAATAACATGTTTTCCCTACGTGGAGTGTGGAGGAAAGCAATTTGGCTCCAATTATGCTGTTTGTAATATTTCCAGTTGCTGATGTAAAATTATGGGATAATTGTCTGTTGTGGCCAAGGAGTAATAAATCGATCGCATCTCTCACATGATCTATTGCCCTATTGATTCTATTTGTTGCATCATCTTTTTTTTAAAGATCGCATCATCTCTCTCTGATGCCATACTTTTTCGTCTGTTAACATTATTTACCCAAGCGTAGTGACGAGCAGTATTAGTCAAAAATGAAAATGAAATTAGGAGAAATAATCGATTAGTCACTTTTAACTCCGCCTATGTCTTCTAGGCATAGCCGGTCCCAAGCCCGGATAAAGGAGGAGGGTTGTGATAGGCTTGGCGAGCCAACGTAAAAACTAGCCAGTCCCATGGATATGAAACCCACGAGAGTAGTACTAGGGTGGGTGACCTCCTGGAAAGTCCTCATGAAAGGTTTCATATCTAAGGGTTGTGATAGGCTTGGCGAGCCAACGTAAAAACTAGCCAGTCCTATGGATATGAAACCCATTTGGGCGAGAGTAGTACCAGGATGGGTGACCTCCTGAGAAGTCCTCGTGACAGGGTTTCATATCTAGCCTACCCCAACTTGTTTGGGACAAAAGGCTTTGTTAAGGTTAAGGAATCGATTAGTCACTTTTGCACGGTACTATTGTGCTTCCATTTAGACCACAAGCCCACAATGCTTTACTCCATTTTTGCATGTCAAATCACGAACGGTATATATACATGTGAAATATTATATTTCATATAACTTAGCACTGTAACATTTGAACGGGAACAATTTTAATCAAAGAATGAGGCCTGTAACTAGAAACTCTACATCCGCTAGCGGTGATCATTCTGTACTAGGTTACAACAGGAGCTTCTGTTAAGGTCTATGTGCAGCGTCAGCAGCATTCTTTTACCACATCCACATGTCCATCCATCCTGGTGCATCACTGAAAAGAATCTGAGACCATTGCCTTCCGATTTTGCCATGGATCATCTCTAACAATCTGCACCATCAATCCGCCCAGTCCCACCCCTCCTATTTGGAAGTGGTCAATCTGTCCTCGGGCGACTGGAGCTTCTGAAAGATCCATTATACAGGGGTAACAATGATCTGCCAATCCGGTTCCTTGCACCAATGCAACGCCAATAAATAGCTACGAAGGAGAGCATCATAACGATTGGGATCGCCCATCTGCTCACGAACAACGTTGGAAAAGTGATACAACAGTCAGACAACAATGTACGCATATGTTGTACACTTGTCAGGGAATAAGAAAGCTAACCTGTCAAGATCAAGAACAGGGTTGTACACAATAGTTTCCCACGAAGAGACGATGATGTGCCAGACGGGATTGTAGTAGAGCGAATCTGACGACCAGAACAACCTTGTGTATGTCTCCAAGAAGATGAACATCACCCATGCAACAACTTCAAGTAGAAGAAGCTTTATGACAAATCGCCCGATGACCACCATGATTAAGGAGAAGGCCACCAACCAGTTGAAGAGTTTGTTGTTGTACTCCCTAACAAAAAGAGCGCGGGACCTTGCGAGCATCTGGAAGCATGCACGGCCACACGGGAATAAGTGTTTGCTAATAGACACCACAAGAGATAACATATAGGCTTGGGCAAGAAGTGTTCAGTAAGTACACGGCTAAAAACATAAGTTTAGTAAATTAGGAAACATGCATCAAGTTTACAGGACTCAAAATACAGCATCTCCCAAAACAGTGTACAGTACTAATTTGGCACTTGACAGACAAGAGGGCAGAAGAAAGTGAATATAGTTTTTTTCTTTTCCCTGGCTATAGTGTCTAGATGATTACTCTCTGATTTCCGATTTCATAAAACTTGTTCTAAAAACTTAAATGGACGTTTACTTTTGAATGGAAAAAGGGGGAAAGATAGAAGTATCAGAAGAAAACAAATGCGATTTGTCATGACGAACTAAACTGGGACACTATGAGAATATAAACTGGAGAGGTGACTGCAGTTTCTGATTATCTTAGCAAGCAAATAAGTATTCTCCCTAAAATCCACTTAGTGGATGATCTTCTCTCATGGAATATATCTTATGGTCAAAGAACTAAACCTTTGACATTCGACGTTCATAGCTTCCTTTGGCAGGGCCCACACACTCCATTACAAAGCTTTGGTTGCAGCGAAGAAATCCTGCATTAAATTTCGCCATGGAAGGAAGCTTCAATGCTTGAAGGTGATCCATTTTGTCTTCACACTCTGAGAACCTTTCTTCACAAAGCTTTGATGACTCGTACTCATTGGCCAAGCCATAGTTTCTGAACACCTAAAAAGAATACCCAGTTAGTTTATTTATATTGAAAACAGTCCTCCGTATAAGCTACAAGTTGCACATGATTAAAAATGAACGATTTCCCTATAAGGGTGTCACATAGGAATTATATAGGAGAAGGTTCAGTTTATGCATGAATCTCGGAAATGTCCGCAAAACATACTACAAGCCACTCAGTACACTGTTGAACATAGCTTATCACAGCTAATAACTAGGGATGCCATGCCATTACAAAAGTAAATAAGGAATTATGAACTTATGTGAGTACATAGCACCAAAGTGAGACTTAGATCTGTATCATTAATTTTCAAGTCATATTAACTGAAAATATCGATAATGCTATCTATTTAATTAACTGCACATGGGTCATATGAAATTTGAAATGCATAATGCTATCAAGAGAACCTTTTTCATTTCTTCATCAAGATTCAGGAAGGACTGAGCAGCATAATGTTTACCAAAATGCTGCTTGTCGAAAAGCTTTCTAGCTTCATCTTCTGCCAACGCATGAGCCTCCTGAAGTTTATCCAGTGATACCGGTAGACCTACTCTGGTCATTCTTTCGGTATACACCTTCAAGCAACGTTCAAGAATGCCCTTATTGAAAACTTCAACAAGTGACCCTGTTGATGGAATTTCGCCTTTATTCAAAGCCTCAAGTATCTATAGCCAAAACACACAACATCAGAGTTAATTTCAAGAAAATATTAAGATTAAATATACATCAGTAATGAACACCAATGAGTATTACCTGCCCTAGGAAGGCTACGAACTCCTTCCCATTTAGAGTTCTAGCCTGCACAATTTTTGGTTTTATCATGGATGCAACTAATTGCTTCAGTTCATCCCTCCTTTTTACATACAATGGTTCAAGTTCTTGGTCCTCCATATCACATAACTTTGTCCTTTGTAGATGAGGCTGGAAAAAAGAAGTTTCATCGTCTCAAGTTCTCAATGGTATGTAGGTGTAAAGACAAAAGAGCATTTAGCAGAATCATCAGAATGAACCTAGATGGGGTTATAGGTAGGGCGTAGGGCAATATTAAAGTTGAGGTAATTTCTACCACATATATTAATATAGAGCAAACAATAACACTGTTAAGCATAAAATTGTTCCCTCACCAAACTCATGTTATGCACATTAACGTGGCATGTTTTTAGATCTGAATGCAGCTAATGTAATGTAGAACATGGAATCAGAAGTTCACCTGGGGCAAGCTGAAAGCAGTACTGTTATCACCCATAACTGCCAAAGAGTCTCTGATTTGGTTGACCTAATATAACATGGAAACAATTTTGTCTTCATCAAACTTGCAAAATCATATTTCCAATCAATATGATATAGCTTGAAATAATTTACCTCATCAATATATTTGTCTCCTGTAATAAGACATTAAAATAAGGTTAATGCAACTGCTCAAAAGATATTTCCTGCAAAAGGAGGTACTTTCAATAGCAAAAACTCCTAATAAAAGTAGTCAGAAATATAACTTACTAACCATTGCTGTTAGGCACCCGTCGTAGAGCTTCATCAACCATCTGCTGTACAGATTTTCCTTCTGTTGAAAAGTTAACAATTTGAAATTATGAGAGGAATTTTGACCAAACAGTAAATTATGCTCTGAACAGAAAATCATCAACAAATGGTGACTTTAAAATACTAGACACGACTAAATTGTGAGTTATGCGAGAGAACGTATTTCTTTTAATACCGCAAGTCTAAAATTCATGCTGAGTTGCTGACTAGAACAGCTATTTAAAAAAAGGTGCTTCAAAGAGCAATGGGGAGTGAGGGTGATAGAAGTTTGGGGATTGGGATAAGATGTTTAATATTAATTCATTCTACTGGAGAACCCATATACACGCTGTCCCTATTTGAAGAGAAGATGGTTTCCTTAACAAATCCTTCAATTCTGGAATGGCCAAATCTTCAGATAGAATGCAACAGTTTAAGTGCTAAAAGATTAGGATTAGAGGAACCAGACTGCCAGTCAATTAGAATTCTGATGATCTGTTCAGTGATAGACTATACATTCCTACCATAGCAATCTAATGGATCTATTATTCGATAAAGGCGAAACAAATGACCTAATTAATACAAGAAACAACTTACCGAGGAAATCCCTCTGGATCAGCCACAGAAGTTTTGCTGGCTCAAAAGCAACATCTTGCCCCTGCAGAAACAGGAAACAAAATTAACATATAATGTTCTATTTTCATAATCTAGAACCTGGTTAATGAAGTATTACCTTCACTCTTGTTTCCACAAGCCAGATACAAAAACAGAAATGTGTTAGAACATTAGGAAAGTGTAAAAATAACATGAAAACTTCGTATGAGAAATGAGATCTTCCTATCAGAAATGGTAGCAACCAAACCTTCCATAGAATTCTTCACCAAGTTCAACAGCAAATGAGAGTCTGGATATATCAGCTTCACGAATCTGTAACCAAAGTATGTAAAATCGTTTTCTATCAAACTAGTAACAACTAAGAGTGGAGGTGAGGGACTGAAGGCATCCAACATCATAGAAACGCACCGTCTCAGGGAGATTGTAGACAAGAAGAGAGCTCAAAACTGCTGCCAGAGCGAATATCCTGAGGTGAAAACAAAAGACCAGAAAACACATTTTACATCTGAAGCAGAAAATAATAGTAATGAATAATAATTGCACAATTTATTTGTAGGCAACCAACCTATCATCATATACATTCGATTTTCCAATGCTCTCAAATCCTTCGGTGTCCAGATAAAGGACAGACACTTTGGAGCCATCAACATCGACCTCAACGGAGTACCCCAAATCCATATACCTTAAACAGCGTGTTGATGTCTCCAATTAGCATATGAGCATTGGGGCATGACATCTATAAGAACATTACACTGGTGGCATTGGCAGACTGTCTTACCTTTTGTTTTGGTATCTCGCATGTGTCCAACTCCAAAACCTGCAGAGCAAATTAGTCACTCCCCGGGTAAAAATAACCACGTATCTGAATAATGATCTACGAGACCAGAACCTCCATGTACCTTTATCACATGACAAGGAGAGAAGCTGGTTGAGAAGAAAAGATTTTCCAGATCGATATGGCCCAATAACCTGATTTGACAATTGCAGAGACATAGAGCTTAGTCTGTGCAAGGACAAGAATGCAAAGGCAGCACCATGACATTAACTAGGACAATGTGAAAATTGCATAAATGAGTATCACAGTTGTCATTCAGATTATGAACTTGGTACATACAGAGACAGCAGCTATTGGAGTTTCGATCCTTTGAATTGCCTCCAAGCCTTCTTTTGAAAGGCGGAGTTTAGTGTGGCCATAATCCGGCTCCACTATCGAAAACCTGCATAATTACCATCGATCAAAACTTGAAAGGTCTGACGGCTGCAAATATTTAGTTGTACATCATAAATTTATGGTCCATTGCTTTTCTAGTCACCCTACAGTACAAAATGAAACATGACTTGTACTTGAGATAACGTTTTATCCTAAGTACTTGTTAACTAATAACTCTTTCCATACACCCTCTTCATTCAAAATTTTATTCAACCATTTACTAAGGAGACATTTATTTTGCACTTCTAAAACCAAAATTCCCAATCCACCTTGATCCTTTGGTCTACAAACCAAGTTCCATTTAGTTAGTCTATACTTCCGTTTGAGTTTATTGCTTTGCCAAAAAAACTGAGAACGATAAAAATCTAATCGTTTTCTAACCCCCTTTGGGATTTCGAAAAACGATAGTAAGAACATTGGTAGGCGTGTTAAAACTGAATTTATAAGCACAAGACGGTCACCGTATGACAACATTCTCGCCACCCAAGCCGCCAATTTCTTCTCAAACCGATCCTCCATTGTTTTCCATTCCTTATTCAACAATTTTCTATAATGTATTGGTATACCCAAATACCTAAACGGTAATGAACCGATCTCACAACCGAAAATACGACGATACTCCTCCTGATCATCTTTAGCTTTCCCAAAACAATACAATTCACTCTTGTGAAAATTTATTTTCAGCCCCGAGAGTTGTTCGAAAAGTGCTAATATTAATTTCATATTCACAGCCTTCGCAATGTCGTGTTCGAGAAATAATATAGTGTCATCTGCATATTGAAGGATGGAGACCCCCCCCTTCGACAAGGTGAGGAACTAAATCCCCCACTTGGCCATCCTCCTTCGCACGAGAAATTAGGATAGCCAACATATCAACAACTAGGTTAAATAATAGTGGAGACAACGGATCTCCTTGTCTTAACCCTTTGAGTGTCTGAAAATAATGACCAATATCGTCGTTAACTCGGATCCCTACACTGCCACCTTGTACAAACCGAGCTACCCACTCACACCATTGCGGCGTAAACCCCTTCATACGTAATTGTTTGCTGTAAAAAAGGACCATTTCACTTTGTCATACGCTTTCTCCAAGTCAATTTTGAAGAGGACCCCATCCATCTTCTTTTTATGTAGTTCATGTATCGTCTCATGTAAGACAACCACCCCTTCAAGAATATTTCTACCAGGTATAAACGCAGTTTGGGTGGGCGTACAACTCTACTCGCAATAGAGGTGACACGATTTGTTCCTACTTTTGTGAAAATCTTGAAGCTCACATTCAAGAGGCAAATAGGACGGTATTGTTCAATTTTACTTGCATCTTCTTTTTTCGGTAGCAACGTGATAATACCAAAGTTTAGCTTAAATAACGATAAGTTTCCCGCACGCAGTTGCGCAAACATAGCCATTAAGCGGGGCAGCTTTTCAGTAGGTAATGGGGAGCAGATTCAGTTTTGGGAAGATAGCTGGTTAGGACCTGTTGCTCTTCAAACTGAATATCCATCCTTATATGCCATTGCTTCCAACAAACACAACACAGTAGCTAATGTTCTTGGGACAGTACCTATTAATCTCTCATTTCGCCGGGTATTGGTAGGAAATAATAGAACACATTGGCTTAACCTAGTTGAGAGGCTTATGCGAGTTAACCTTGTAGATGAGGAAGATAAATTTAAATGGATGCTTACTTCCAATGGAACCTTTACGGTTAAGTCATATTATGAGGACTTATTAAATGGACATACTAGATACCTAGATACCTACGTAAGTATCTATGGAAGTTAAAAATCCCGCTAAAAATAAAAATCTTCCTATGGTTTCTAAATAGAAAAGAAATTTTGACGAAAGACAACTTGATTAAAAGAAGATGGATTGGATGTAAAAAGTGTGTATTTTGCGATGCGGATGAGTCCGTTGAACACCTTTTCATTAAGTGTCCGTTTATTCGTGATATTTGGAGTGATATTTGGAGATTATTGCACTTCACTTATAATGTTTACCCACCTACGAGCATTGTGAATCTGTTTGGTAGTTGGTTAAATGGCATAGATAAAATTACTAAAGCTCGTATCCGTATTGGTGTTGCGGCCATCTTGTGGGCTACTTGGAACTATAGAAATGACATTGTTTTTAACAAATCAAACTCCACTCATTATTTGCAGGTTATTTACAAGGCGTGCTATTGGATCCACTCATGGTCATTCCTACTCCCTGCGGATCAGCGTGGACGCCGGATGTACCTGTATGCTGTAGATTGTGCGGGCTATCTTCAGCCGGGGAGGATGGGTTCAACCTAGACGTCTAGATGTTTAATATTCATTTGTTCGAGTGGTTGATCTTTGTGGCCACCTTAAGCGACCCATGAATTACGAACTTGTACTCTTGGATGTTAAATAATTATGGATGGTTGTGTGCATCTTTTAGATGTAGAGGCCGGCTATCCGCACCCCCTTATCTAAAGAAACAAAATGAAACATGACATTGACAACCACCTGCGTGATACTTCCAAGCAAACAAGCAGTGGGCAGTGAAGGACCATGCAATCCCAAGGCGAAGCTACAATCGGACGCATCCATTAACGGGCACAATTAATTAATCCACGGAGAATCCGAGACGGGCAGCCAAATTGACGCGAGTAAGGAAAATGTGCACTTACGCGCGGTCCAGCACGCCCGCATCGGATTCCCCTACCGCGGCAGCAAGCATCGCCACCACCGCCGCCGCGGCCCATACCGCCAGAGCACACCTCGGCCAGCCCATCTCCGCCGCGCCACCACCACCCAGTCACCTTACTTGCGGCCACGGCACGCGCTCGCCACCCTCCAGCTCCCGCGGTTGACGCAGCCGATGAAATGAAATGAACGGACACCGGACCGAAACAAGCGCCGCCGACTAGCTTGGGGAGAAGGGAGATCCGGCGAGCGGCAATGGAGGGGAGGTGCAATGGAGGCAGGGTGATATACCGGTACGGTTTTGGGATCGCACGCGGCGGGGGTTTCCCTGCTCGCGGCTTGCTTCGAGGCGGAGGAGACGTCGACGGTGGATGGTCGGCGTGTGGAGCGGAACAGAGGAATGGCTTAACGTACTGTCGACCTCCCAAAAAAAGTGATTAGTGTCCTAATTAATTCTAGGGATGACACCGGTGGCCCACGTGTCAGACGAAGGTGGAGCGTGCTGTGGGCTTTTTGACCGATGGGCCGTCGGCTTCAAACGAGGATTCCTTCGGGGCACAACTGCTTCGGGGCCAGGAAATTGCAGCTGCCAAATCGGCGGTTGCTCCTCTATTCCATTCTTTTGCGCGGCCGCCGTTCCAGGCAGTTTACATGAGTACATGCATCAGAAAAAAAGAAAGTTTCAGAGGAAGACCAACTTGTATCAGAGCTGGGACAGGAAGCCTCTATACACTGTAGATATGTTGATCAACACAGCAGCATGATGAGCTAATGTAGCTTTTCACTTTGCAGCTCTGAGAAATATTCAGATCCAAATGATGTTTATCATTTTCTACTCAGTGTGTTAAGACGCATATTCTGATCAAATGCAATCCTATATCATCAGCTCAGCTTTCGATGAAGGAGCGAAAAAGAGGACTGAATTCAGAGCTCTGGGTAACTGCAGGGAATGAACTGGTGGGTAATCAAGCACAGCCCGCATCTGGAGAACAGGATTCCCTGGGAATGCATGATCCCAGTACAGAACTGAATGCTGTTGGGATGGTACTAGAAAAGATAAGAATTATTGTCATAAGGTTACAGGGACAATAGCTCTTGCTTCATAAACTCTTACATTGTCACATATATTACAAAACATAGGGCACAAAAAGTTCGTTTAAATTTCATAAGGTTCCAGGACAACAAAAACTCTTAAAACACGACTGAGAAGTAATCAAGTTCAGGCAGCACACAGAATGTAATAGGCAACAACAGCTCCTCCATGGACCAAACCAATTTTCAACACTTACATTCGTAGGGATCAGTGATACCTAAATCACGAACATGCTCAATATGTGAAAACTGGTGGCGACATTTATGAGTTGTAAACTCAAACTGAGCACCTCTCGATAGTGCATTCTCCAACTGAAGCTCCTTACGCTCATGTGCCAAAAATGCCTCGTTGTAATCCTGGGGTGCAACTTCAAGTCTCATAAACTCTAGCAATCTTGCATTGAGTACAAAGAACATGACAAAGCTAGATGCGACTTGATGCCCCGATAGTTTTTAACACCAAAGTCTTGAGACGGATGTCAGAGGATTTGATAAAATTTCGGTGTTTACGACGCCACAAATTCAGCGACCCTGTTGTACATGACTGGGAAAAAAGACCAAAAGTAAATCAAAACAAGGAAATAGTCAACCGATCAAAATAGCACATGAATGAACAGAATAGATTGTAAATGAAGAATAGTCACCTTCATGTACAACTTCTCCAAGCACGGAAAGCATCTCGTCAAGTTAATAACCGAATCTAGACAAAGAAAATGCATATCGAGAGCTAAAATCTTTACAGTGCGCATCGCCATTCCGAGGCTATCAACACATAGTCCCTGCATGATCAAACATGGAAGACAAACATTAGGCTATTCATAACTGCAGATAATATGAGATCTCTATGTAGGTACATAGAAGCCTTGTGAAAGACAAGACGAAAAAAAACCCAAAAGCTACCTTAATTACTGTGGAACCAAATACAACTCTGCTGCTTTGGCACCGGTCTGTCAGGAAGCCTAAGGTCTCCAGTTTAGGTGCAGAAAATACTGATACATCTACGTTACTATACAGTTTAACATGAAGCAGCCTTTCAAGGCAAGGGGCATTCTCGATGATGAGTTGTTTTAAAACCACTTCGTCATGTAAATAATCAGCATGCAATCCAATGCTTCTAAGGGTAGCAGAGTTGATCCGGAGGGAATGGTAGCCATGGTTATGGGTAAGCAACAAACACTCTAGGGTGGGGCAGCCGGCAATCATGTCGTGGAGTGAGCCCTCCGAGATTTTGACATGTTCAAGTGAAAGTTGACTGAGTTTGGGGAAGTGGAGCGCTTGGGTTGTGCCGTCCGATAGGTGGCATTGGCCGATGGTGGCAACGGTGAGGGTGGACGAGAACCGGTAGGTGGACTCCGGCAGTTGCGGCAGTGGACGCACCGGCCCGTAGTGTGGGTGATATGGAAGGTACCACAAATCAAGCTCTTGGAGGTTGTTGAGGGCAGGGGACCGGAGCAAGGCGTCCATGGCGGCAGGTGGTTGGTCGTGGATGAGGCGTGCGGGGACGCATAGGCGGCGGCCGGTTCCCCGATGGGCGTCGAGGATGCGGGGTACGAGGTCGGCGAGAGCCTCCCCGTCCGCCACTAGGAGGTCGCCGCAGTCGAGGTTAAGCGGGGCGGAGCGCCAGATCTCGCACCACCGGGTGGCGAGGGCCTGGGTGCGAGCGCCGTCCCTGGTGGGTAGGAGAGAGACTATGTTGCAGAGGACATCTTCCGGGAGGTCGCTGATGCGGTCCACGCCGCCTCCGTCTTCCTCCGCGCCGGGGAGATGTGGTTCTTCCTTGTCGGCGCAGGTTTTCTTCTTCGCTGTTTGTTTGGGGTCGGGCGCCTCCGCGGCCTCCTCCAGTTTCTCCGCCTCCCAGCCTTCGACCCCCCTTGATTTTCTCTTCTTGGCACCGGCAGGAGCCGCCGCCCTCTCCATCGCCGGCTGATTTCCCTCTAGTGCGGGAATGAGGTTTTTTCTTAGCGAATTGTGCGGGAATGAGTTTAGGGTTGCGACTGTACTATGAAGTGTCTCAGGACGCATGGGCTCTTTCGCCATACCATTGATTCAACAGCCCATTTAGCAAAGATCCTACAGGCCCACAGTACGAGGGCCTTGCTATTATGAGAAAACGAAAAGACATGTTTACATTCCATGAAACTTCATTCGTAGTTTTTTTTTAACGGGAACAGGGGTGGCCCTGGAGACTGCATTAGTCAAGCGGTGAGTACAAGCTTACATGAAGGACCCTAAGAGTAAAACATTACAACCCAGTCCCTCAAATGTATAAAAAGGACTCTCATAAGATATCAGAAACGCGATCAGGTCCAGCATCTTCACCGTGACAGTCGATCGAGCTTTAGGCCTGGCACCAGCACCGCCGCCGGGGATGCTACCACTATGGGCGAATCCAAAATCCTCTAGCAAAGGAGGAAGGAAAAGATCAGGCTGATCTTGCAACCGAACGTGAAATCGGAGAAACCAAGCCAGGGCCGGTCCAACACAGTAATAGTAGATGTATTCACATATATCTATTTCGATAGCAACTTATCTATTCAACACAGTTCTCTCCTAAGTTTGACAAATCATTACATTACATAACACGGTCTACTATTGGTCTTATTGTTGTCAATGTTCAACTAAAACACAACAACTTTGTCACAAGCTGCATTCTCCAGCTTGCCAACTTGCACTACAGCGCAACATAATTAAAGAACCATCTTCGGTTACTTTATTGACCTGCAACATACGATTTATGACATGAAATTAGAATTTGAAACAAAAGGACCTAGAGCAGGAGGATAGTCCTCCAAGGACTCCTGTAAGTCGTTGGACCACTCTGTTGACTTGCCTTGGACCGCCCTGACCCCCAATGTCCTTGCTAGCAAAACGACACCGCACGGCCCTCTGAGGAACGATGGCCAGGTCCTCCAAGGCAATGCCTCCAACGAGAGGGAGCAACGAAGACGCTATTGTCACACCACTCTGGCAGGACCGGAACTTTCCTTTACACTTGGAAGACGTGCGACCATGATAGCGAGCTGGAGACACTCGAAGCACCATGACAACACATCCAAGGACGAAAACAAATATTCGTGGACATTGTCATGGTCGACATCAACGAAGTGGTAAGTTTTCACCCTGATCCCGCCACTCCCGCGGTAGACAAGTCACAATCATCAAAACTGCACATATATAGACATGTGTAGATCACAATGATTATCTCTTGGGAAATAGTTGGAAATAAAATTAAGTAATTATGATTTCATCACAATTCTCAAATTAATGGATAATATTATAGAGATGCACATATATAATGTTTATTTTATGTACTACTTATTATCTGATTTCCTAATTAGTAGATAAGAAACTTGAAATTGTATAATTGTTATGCTCAAGAGGTTGCATGGTTCATTTTCTTGTGCCGACTACGACTAAGCATGTTGCACATGATATATTTTTATGACACGATATCGGAAATCCGATATGACGAAACCAAACCGATACAGAACTATTGCGATACATAGGGAACTTGGTTATGATGCAAGCAATCAGAAGAAGGATGTCGATCAATTAGCTTATGTTGTTCTTTAGCTCACACGAAGCGATAGGGCTGGTATTTGCAAGCAACTGCCGTGTGTGTTATCGCCTCGGCCGGCATCGGGACAGTGGCCAGAGCTCACGGTCTGTGATGAAACGTAAAAGCGTGATCATGGCTTCCAAGGTTTGCCCCGAAGCCACACACGGAGGCAAGCACGATGTACACAGATGCCATGGCCGAGGCAGCCAGAAAACGAAGAGCCTTTCCTTTTCGCGTTAGCTTTAACCTTGGACTTGCGAATTGTCTGCTCGCCCTGGTCAAATATTTTCTCCGAAGGTCGCAGATTTTACCTCGGTTCGCCCCGACGAGATTTTTACTGCCCGTGGAGCAACTGAGAATCAACACGGGCTCGCACGGCTATCGAGACGGCACGAGTGCAGGGCAGGTGCGCAGAGCTGCTGCTCCATGGCAGCCATGTCGCCGCTGTGAAATAAAATCGGTCACACTGGGTCCAACCGTCTGCTGCTCTGTCTATTTTCTTTTGATCATTTTTTGTGTCTTCGGTATAGTTCTTGCGGGAGGGTAAAAGTGTGGGAGTGGTGTTTTTGACTTCCTGAATATGCACCCTCTATTTAAACGTATTTTCAACGCATTTTGAAACGTTAGAAGTTTAAGAAAAAAATGTGCCGGCATGGGTCTTAACATTTACGTGTTCACGAAATCGTTTCTCGAAAAGCTGACATATTTTGTAGCTTGTGTAAAAAGGATAAGTTAAGTGCTAAAATAAGGATAAGTTACGTGTTCACCAGTTTTTTCTTTTTACACAGACTACAAAAAATATCAATTTATCGTGAAACGACTTTGTAACTACATAGAATATGAATATGTATCTGGCAAATTGTATTTCATAATTTTTATAATTTTGAAATATGCATTCTAAATACTGAGTGCAGATGCATGCACCTGGTGCCAAATCGAAATTCGTAGGGTAAAATAGCAACCAAAAGAAAGAGCAGGTTAGGAGGCTTTCCAGAGATAGGGAACTTCGAAATAATTTTAGTACTATTTTTCTTTCGAAATATAAAACGTTTTGGTAGCTCAAGGGAGTAGGTGATAATGTCCCGGCAGAAAGATTCATATGGGCCATAGTTTAAAGCCAAACAAGAACGTTGTGTCGAGATGATTGGCATGCATGATTGCAGCAGTAGTACAATAATTTGTGTACTACCT
Organism: Poa pratensis; assembly: GCA_947311845.1. Lineage (NCBI taxonomy): Eukaryota > Viridiplantae > Streptophyta > Magnoliopsida > Poales > Poaceae > Poa > Poa pratensis. The sequence continues at coordinate 96,989,127 of CAMZMU010000107.1, read as the reverse complement.
CCTCAAATGAAATTACAAGGCTCCCTCATAGGACATGTACCTTTCAGGAACAAAGAGCAACATGTAAACACGGTACTTGATCAGATCTTACTCCATAGTTTAATTTAAGCGCAGTGAAATCTTCTACGTACATCATGCTCATACTTCTCTTCTCAACAAAAGGGGGCGATCGGGCGTCGTTCCCTTTCTTGATTGCGTCGTCGTGGAGCTTTTTGATCTCGTCTAACGCGTGGTGGTTCCAAGTTCTCCGGGTGAAAACCTTTGCTCCTTCGCGGGCGGGCAGCGGTGACAGTATCGTCACTACCTTGTTGGAGGTGCTGCTTTGGAGCCCTTGGGCCAGCGCGGTGCAACGGTTTCGCGACGGATGTGCACTGGCGTGTGGTCGTGGGCGGTGGATGTCGGGGTGGCGGCTCCGGAAGGTGGTGGTGCGTCGAGGCGGCGGCCTCGATCGCCCACGCTACGACGGTTCTATGAGGCAGAACCGTTGTTTAGTGTGGATTTGGGTGGCGACCTGGATGAAGACTGCTTGGGCAGAGGGTTCGTCGACCCGACTGGATCGTCTTCGGGCAATGCGAAGGTCGATCTGGTGGCTACACCGGGGCGGCGGCCCCGGAACAGGTGGTTTTGGTGGCAACCTGGATGAAGACTGTGTGGGCAGAGGGTTCGTCGACCATGACTGGATCACCTTCGGGCAATACGAAGGTCGATCTGTTTGTTACGCCGGGGCGGCGGCCCCGGAGCAGGTGGTGTGTGTTGTGGCGTTTGTTGACATGGGTTGTGTGGGCGGCGGATCGCTTCGTTTGTGTCATTCATTTGTACAGATTGTATAGTTTTTGGACCCGGTTTTCCTTATAAATCGTGCCAACTCTTTCTATCTATTCGGGCGGTGGATACTACCACTTTATAGCTAAAAAACAAAAGGGAGGCGAGGAATACATACCAGTACAAAAAACTGCCGGATTATTCCTAGCTCTCACCAATTGTAGAAACAAAACTAAAAGGGGGAAAAGTAGAAATGGAGCTTTTTTCTTGTCCAAAAAATGGGACAAACTACGGAAACGGAAAGAGCTAGATTTCTGACGGATCAAGAAACGAGGGCAAAAAACACAGAGAAAATTGGAGGGAGAGAGCTCTTGTCCTAAATGAGGACGGGCGTGTGGCCTGGTGGTAGCGTTTGGCAGTGGCCAACCTACCCATCCGGGTTCGACTCCTCTAGGGAGCAAATTTCCGGAGCCTCACCCGGGGGCACTGTGCTAGGAACAGTGCGGACGTACTGTTCATGGGTGAACAGTATTCGCTAATAAGGTGCCTCTCGTCACGCCTGTATGCCACATGAGGTTAAATTATATTCCAGGCGCGCTTGATATAGGTTGTAGGTTTGTTTAGGCTCTCAGCTGGGGTGTGCGTGTGTTGTGGTGTGCGTGTGGTGTGTGTTGCTGTGAGTTTCATCAGATGCTACAACTCCTATCAATTAGGAGGTGAAAAAAAAAAAGCTCTTGTCCTAAACTAGTACTCAGAGCTCTTGTCCTAAACGAATAGGAGCTGAAAGTGCTGTCGAACCACGGCGCACTCAGAGCACGGAGGCTAGGCCGGTGATGGGCTTCTTCTTGCTCGTCTCCTGCTCCACCGGGCGCCACGATGACGGCGAGACCACCACCGTGATCTTCTGCTCGACGACGAAACCGTTCTCGTCACGAGCCGAGGCGGATTCGTGTCCCCTCGTCTTACCGTCGAACCGCAGCTCGAACTCGCCGGTGAAGCTCGCAGCGGACACCGGCGTCAGGGACGGTGGCTTGTTGTCGTCGGAGCAGCGGACGTGAGGGGATAGCCACTTGGCGCGCATGTACTCGGGCTTGCGCCAGGGCGGGAAGTGGAGGCCCTTCTTCTTGAGGCTCTGCCGCGCGGCCTCGGCGACGACGGCGACGATCTGCCCGAGGCGGTCCGGTGTCCCGACGAAGAGCGACGGCAGCTCCTGCAGCACCGCACGGTACGCCTTGGTCGACCGCGCCACCTCGAACTCCGACCGGAAGTCCACCTCCACGATCAGCCTCGCCGCCGACGTCTCCCACAACACCGCGTCGATGTAATCGTGCTCCCCTGCATACGGTGGCAGCCGGACAGCGTCAGCGGCGATGATCTTAAGCAGGCGTCTGTCAGTGAGTCCGACTGCGAGAGCGTGATGGTGGCTGGTTACCTGCGGGGAAGGAGCGGGTCTTGTCCCAGCGCGACTTGCAGACGTCGGCGTCGTGGCCGAGGGCTCTGAGTCCGTCGGCGACGGCGCGGCGAACGTCCGCCTTTTTCTTTCCGCCCTTGCGACACCTCTCGGCGATCCGGGAGGCGTCGGCGAGGAGGTTCCGCTCCGCCACGGTCGCGCTCTGCACCAAACCCTGTGACCAAAATAAAAGACGAGTCAGTCAATCACTCCGACGAGCAATTAATTGATCCTGGAAGCAGCGCCAATCGTGACTCTGTTGAAGCCTGTACCTTGAGCGCCTCCAAGGCGTCTCCGGCGGCGGCGGCCTTCGCGGTCGCGGAGTAGCCGGAGGGGAGGAAGTCGAACTCCTCGTCGTCGCTGCCGTCGTGGTGACCGCTCCCGTTGAAGCAGTTGCAGCACCCGCGCGGGGGGCGCGACTCAACGGCGGCCGTGTCCTCCATGAAGCTTACCACCATGCGGTCCAGCCCCACGGATCCCACCTCCGCCTCCGGCTGCCTCTCTCCCGTGTCCCTCTCCTTGCCGTCCCCGGCCTGCAGGCGCTCCGCCGTGGACACCCGCACCAGCAGCCTCCGGAACATCGACACCCTCGCCACCGGCGGCGGCTTGGGCTCCATCGCGCCGTGTCCGTGGTGGTTCTTGAACTGGACCGGCAACGGCATCGGTCGCAACGCCTGCCGCGACGCACCCCTGCCACCCACCTCACCCAACTACCTTTTCGGCCTCACTTGACAGTACAAGAACGGACCGCGAATCCTAGCTGCTGGCAATAGAACGAGAAGAAGTGTGTAGCGTCGTGCTACTGTCAGGGGTGCGGCGGTTCGCCGGAGGAGGCCATGTCCGGCGAGCGGATCTCCTTTTGGGGGGTTTCGTCGGATGAAAGTCGCTAGAAGGAGCAACTGAATTGTTCGTTTGCTCGCGAGGATTTATAGACGAGAGAAGAGGTGGATGACGTGGTGGACGTGTGGGCCCCGTGAGTGCGTGGCGTAGTGGGTCGTGGCGTTTACGGGGGGGCACGGACGTTGACAGGTGGCCCCGAATAGTCGCTCACGGTATTTGTGGCGTTGTGGAGAGAGGGCTCACTCCGTGGGCGCCGGATAAATGACAGGTTTGCCCGTATTTGGGTTCCAACACTTGCTTGACATCGATGGACCGGATTGTATTTTTTTGTTGCATTACCATATTTTAGCTTCCACAGATATCCGGAGATAACAAAAGGCAACCCACTGATCGTTTAAATGATCAGTATCCTTTTCTTTTTTGTTTTCTGGATGGCTTCATTAATACTTATTAATAAAGTCGGGCACCCGGAAGTGCCTTTTATCTAAAAAAAAAAAAAATGGACCGTAATGCAATTATACTTCCAACCAAAGCTAAACTTTATATGTCGTAAATTCTCATAAATACCTGCTTGCGTTCACCGGTTGAAGATAAACATGAAGAGCATGTCCAAATCCAAAAACACATACATGTATTCATAATCATTATTGCTAAGTAATACAGTATGACCAATGTAGAAAATCTTGATACTAACACCCTTTATTTTGTTCGATCAAACTACTGTGGCCCACAAAGGAGGCACTATTAAGAATATCGCCAGGTTGATCCAAGGTATGCGTTCCAGGATATAGATTGCATATAAATTAGCTATTTATAATAAATAACGAATATATAACAATAGGTATGGGGGGGTGTGTTATTTGACTCACATGGAGTAGAATATTCTACACCCACCATCTATCTTCATGACTATATATGATTTTTATCACAAACTCTCCATGAATCCCGTATACTATGCAATGTTGGGGATATCGCTTATCGCTAACTTATCGGCCTACCAAAGATAACAGGTAAATCGGCCGATTTATCGGCATATCAGACGGTTTATCGGCATATCGGCTGGCTTATCGGCCAATTTATCTTATCGGTCAGACAGTGATAAGAGATAAATCGGCCGATTAATCGGCATATCGGAAGATATCTTGAACAGTGATACTATGTTAGTGTATACAAACTGTATACTTACAGAAAAGTAAAATTTGTGCCTTTTGGGTATGTACATCAATTGTGATGCAGAGGATGGAAGAGGTAAAACTCTTTTTTTTTTGGGTATATGTGCAATTTGCATCATGTTTTCTACTTTCAGTTAATCAGAATAGAAAGACTAGATTTTTTAGCAAACAATGAATTCTAGCATATATTAGAAGGAAAAATAATTTAAGGTCAGCTCGTCCTTTTGCGTTTGGGAGGGATCAACCTAAGATTGATATTTGTACGTATCTCTTGGTGCAACCATTTGATTCATTCCTGGCATTGTTTGCTCAACTACTATTCTTTTGTTCCTCCTTTGTAAACCGATGGCTACATCCTGGGAAACCGGCAGTTGGGGTTCTCATATTTAAGATGTCGCAGTCAGACACTGAAAAAACACCCGACTAGCTAGAAGAGCCCATTACATTTTCCTTCTTGAGTAATTTTTAAATCAGACACAATGTGTACATTTTCTTTAACCATTTTGTCTGAATTATCACATTCTTCTTGTCTTGATATATGGTTTGCAAATTTCTAAGTTGTTTTTTCATGTAATTTCCGCTAGACGCTGTAAATATGTATTGTGTGTACATTGTATAAAACCACGTGACATAAAAGAGGGGTGGAGTCCCTCAAGCGGCACAAAGATGTGGACCCTGATAAATTCTATGGTTGTGTGCATGGAAGACAATCAAACTAATGATCAACTACACTGATTAGGCCCTATAAACAAACACCAAATTGAGAGCTAGCTAGTGATTGCTGCCTACGTGGATTGTTTTGGTCACTTCATCATAGGAAGACAATGTTTGACACCATCTTCTCATCATCAGTGTTACATCAAGATTTTCCAGGATATATAGATCATGTTTTTACGGTGATCTAGTTTTGGATGTCAATATTTCCTTAGAGTTCTTAACATAGTGTTTGGTTGGTATCGTCCAGTATATATATTTCAAATCTGTAATACATTTTTTGGTACATGAACACTGCAGACTTCGGTGGTTAGAACTGCAGGTCATATGGTCAAGCTCTAGTAAGTGCACTTTGATGATTAGCGAAGAAAAAATTGCTAAATCATGCATATCTATTGAAAATTTTAAAATGCACGATGATTTGGTAAGGAAATCATGGAGGGTGATGTATTCATTGCTCCCAAGGGATTTTCACATAAATAAAACAGTTTTACTGCATAAAGTCATCAGTCATTTCCATACACACTTACCCATCGGGCTCAATATACGGTTACGCATCCATGCATATGGGCAATTATGATCAATCTATTTTCCACCATCAAGAATATAGATAGATATTCTGCATTCTAGATGGAGGGGAACACATGTTCACAACCCCACAAGACAACCCTTTCACTTCACAAAATGTCTTTTTGTTTTCTTTGCTCCACAGTAAGTGGTTGATAGGAATACAGGTGATCGTGATATCCTAAAGTGATAATGTATGAGTTAAACAAATATATTTTGTGGCACTTCATGTCCTTTTGCATGTGTGTCCGAGTCATAGTGTGTGTAATTTTCTAACCTTATCCTATGTAGGCTTTGTTTCCTAGGTTGGTTGTTTGGTTGCGAGTTTAGATTGGCTAAATGACGTACGTACGTACGTGGTTGACTGTTTTTAGTGGCATATATATCATGTTCCTAACAAAGTTAGTATACTTTCAAATAAGGTCCTACAGAACTTTAAAAACATTGCAAGTGTACTATCACACTGCACATAATGTAAGTTTATTTGCAAATAATGATGTTCCCGGGCGACTAATTAATACCGTAGTTTACTGCCAGAATGAAACCAACCAAGCGTGCCCTAAGAGGTGTTATTAGTGTCCGGAGAGGGTGATGCTGGCATAACATGATAAATACGTGTTGCGGGAAGACTAGATTGAGGCAAAAGATCTGACCAAACTAATCAAACTTTATGCGTGTTGAAATATATTGCATAGCCCTTTTCATTAGGTGGACTTTTGATTGAGTTGGCTAATATATCAATTTAATATGGTACCGAAATTAAGCGGTCTCTAGATTAAGACCATGCCTGCACAACCAGAACAACAACCACATCAATTTAATATGGTACTAAAATTTTAATAGTAAAATAGTTGCGGCCTTTCATCGATTCCCTATGTATAAGGTCTTCCCATATATCCATAGAGGTGCAAGTGGGATGGGCACGCCACCTATCCCGAGTCCCATCCCGACAGACTAATCCCGTTTATCCCGGTAATTAAACCCGATTGTCCTGTGGCGGGCTGGAACGGAATAGCCCATCATTCCCGTTGGCAGCCCACCAGTCCCGACGGAATAAATCCCCTGCAGCTCGGCCTCCATCTCGGCAAGGCGTCCTGGGCGGCGGGGCTTCGTCGATCTGCAATCACGCCACGGCCGCTGGCATCCCCATCCCCGCCTCCGTTGACCACCGCCCCTCTGCTGTGCCATGGACGGCCTGGTCGCCTTCTCCCGCCGCCGACCCTCTGCTGTACCATGGACGACCTGGTCGCCTTCTCCCGCCGCCGCCGCTGGATCCTACTCGCCGTGCTAGGGACGGCGTCGGCCTATGGGGCATACAAGATCAACCACATCCCGGGCGTCGTCGCCCGCCGCCTCGCCGCGGCACCCGTGGACTTCCGTGGCGGCCCTGGTCTCCTCCGACCTCGCCGATTTCGTCCGCTCCGACCAGCTCTCCCACAGCTCGCCGCCTCCCCCGAGGTCTCCGTCACCGTCTCCAGTGCGCCGCCGACCACGACGCACTGGAGTCCGGGCTGCTGGCCGCGCTCGCGATGCAGGAGGCCGGCCGGCAGCTCGCCGCGCTCGCGATGCAGGAGGCCGGCCGGCAGCTCGCCGTGGCCGCGCTGGAGGCCGGGAAGCACGCTGTGGACGCGCTGGAGGCCGGAGCCTCGACTAGCCGTGTGGCTGCTCGGCAGGTCGGTCTCTGTTTCACTCGATCCGGCGGCCAGATTCCTGCGCTGGGAGCTCCTGCTCGACTCGCTCCAGCTAGCACCAGACATCGGCGTGGAAGCGCCGCCGTCCGTCTTGCGGCTTCGTGTGCGTGCAGGGAAGAAGCGCAGCTGCTTGGAACGGGATTTTGACGGGACAATCAGGACATCCCGTGAAAGTTCACAAAAAAAATTGTTCATGGGAGAAGTGGGTAGTGGGGCAACGGGATAAGATGGTTCAGCGAGCCTTGGTGGGACGGGATGTCCCAATCCCATCCCACCTGAAACCATGTATATCCAGCTTATCTTACCATCAGTTGGGAATTTGGATTGAATTGATCGATGCCATCAATTCAATATTGCAAGCTACTCAAGCACGCTTAACTGAGTTCCATCGTCTGTTGTGATCGATGCATATGTGCACCGTGCAGGAGCACACAGGGGTAAGCCAAAATAAAAATGAAATACACTGTCGGTAGTGGTCGATCTTGACGACTGTGCGTCACACATTTGACTCGAGCGCAACATCAGCCACTAACACACTAACAAACCACACGTGTGTCACGTCTTAATTAAGGCTCTGTCCATGCATGCATGTGTAACTGATAACCACGTCATTTCGTAGTTACATCTAGGAAAGCAACTTTTAGTCCGTCTCAAGCGCGCGAGGAAACCATTTCATTTCATCTACTCGCGCGCTTGAGACAGACTAAAAGTTACTCCTAGATGTAACTACGAAATGACGGGCGCTTGAGGAGTATCTGTCGGCACGCGTGCTGCAACCATTGTACAGTAGGACACTGTGCACCTATCATGACCGGGCCTATAAACCATGCATCTTTTCTCCAGAATTTTTCGCCTATATATTCGAGAACAAGTTAACACTCCCCACAAAGAGAAAACCGAGAAGAAATTCTTCTATGAGTAGAAACACTAGGAATCATCAAGTCACAATCAAGTTCAGCATCATTGCTGAGCAACCGCTGGAGAAGACCAAGCATTCTGTTTTTACTATTGACTCTTTTACAACCTATGATTTGTTTCAGTAACCGGAGTGGTGGTTCAAGGAGACACCATCGCTTTACAGGTACCAATACATACAGGCGAGCCAACAAAATAACACAGAATCGTATAGCGAAATTCACAGCGATGTCCAGACTAATCCTAGATAATACAGGAGTTGTACATCAGGCCAGAAACAGCAGCCCATTATTGTCGTCGCAGTTCCGTTCTCAGGTTCTGCCTAACACAAGGACAACACACGAATAAATTGCAAACAGAAACTGTCCTTGAAGGTGTACACTACAGCAGTGTCTCGTTTTGGACAGAGTGGGTGATGGCTCTTATGGTACGTTCATCACCTGGATGGACTGCAGCATGTCAGAGAGAGCAATCACCAGGTCGCCGGACTTGATCATGCCCCTGGCCTTGAGCAGAGAGAAGGTGCGGTTCAAGTTGCTCTCCATGTCGTCGGAGAACGTGAGGCGGAAGGGGATGAGACCCCATTGGAGGTTCAACCTTCTCCTGACGGATGTCGAGTTAGTGAAGGCGAATATTGGGCAGTCAGGCCGGCACCGTGAAAGCAGGGAAGCCATGTGGCCACCCTTCGTGTAGACGAAAACGGCATCTACTTCCAATTTGTTAGCTGCAAGTCGAATTAGTTATTGTTAGACACAGCTCAAGTGCCAAGGCTAGTTGAAATGCTACGCCAGTAACCATGATAATGAACAATAATTCGAAGATAAACAGCAGTAAATTTGACAAAGTAGCGGCAGTATTTACCCATTTTAGCTGCCGAAATGCAAATTTCTTCTGATATTTTGCCAGAGAAAGTAGACGAAACGTTCTCGAGTTCTAGTGCCTCATGACGCTTCTCCTCCCTCCACCATCTTTCAATCCTTAAGCTAACACTACTGAGGACACTGAGAGCCTTATCTGGATATCTCCCCATCGCTGACTCGCCAGAAAGCATAAGAGCATCCGCACGTTGGTGGACTGCTTCAGAAACATCGGCAACTTCCGCCCTTGTGGGTATTGGATACTCAATCATCGATTCGAGAAGCTGAGACGCGACAATGACTGGCTTGTTTAGCTGCCTGCACAGTTTAACTATCTTTTGTTGTATTGAAGGGACCTGCTCCAAGGGAATTTGTGCCCCCAAGTCCCCTCTGGCTACCATGGCACCATCTGATGCACGGATAATCTCCTCCAAGTTTGTTAAAGAATCGATGCTCTCAATCTTTGCAATGACCGCTATGTCACTGATCACAGATACAAAACAATGATGTTCAGGATGGAAGAAATTTGATATCAAACAAAGCTAATGCTTTAGAAATATAGCGGGTGGTTCATTTCTATTCAGAATGTATATGTAATCTTGACCTTGTCAGAAAGTAAAGCATATAGATCAACCTCGGAAAGTTTGTTGCCGAATAACGACAGTGACTAAGATGCATGTAGCACCAAAACCTAAGTCATCTTCGCATTTTAGGCATGAGAAAAATGTCCTCCAGAATCCATAGTGAAATAATGGACGAAGCTACCCAAATATAACTGGTTTCAGGATTTGGTGAATAGGTAGGGCGTGAGCTCCAGCAAGTTATGGCTAAGATGATCCGTCGGGATCTACGGTAACTGCTGCAAAATTATTTGCAATTCCTACTTTGATTTGTGAAAAGTGATCATGGGATGCTGATTGGCCCTATTCTCTCCCGTAACTAAAGAAATTTGTTTTAGGGTGACCCAACACTTCCGCTGAACCACCATGGTCGTATAAGAACTTAGACCGGGGGTCTGAGTTGTTATAGCTCTGGAAAAACTAGTAGGCACATTGTAATTGGAACCATGAAGTCGGTTCAAAACATAAAATTAATGCATAGTTGCATACCAAGAATCTTGCTATGTGCTAAGATCACCAAAAACAAAATGAAAGCGGCTTAATTTAAATGGATGAGCGGCCATCATATTCCTGAAGAATATGGGTTTGCTGCGTCTACAGCATACTGCATGCACCCGGCGGTAGTGGCAGCGAGCATGCTTCGTCAGTAGCATCACTTGCACACACACTCAGTCTTTAAGTGACGCTAACAAGCAAGCTTAGCATTGCCTGTGGAGACCTGACTGGAGAAAGAGGGGTGTGATCAACTGTAACACACTGGCTCAAATTTGCTTAATGCCTAGCACACCGGTGTTACGAACCCACGTAGACATAGCCTCATGTAAAAGGATTAACCCAGATGTGCTATGTTTGGAGCACAAAGACCTATGAACTTTTCATGTCGGACTAATCCCAGAACACAACTCTACCTTGGGGCTAACCCTTTTACACGAGGCGAGGACGAAAGTGTAGGAGGGATGCAATGCATACGTGGGCCGGCCCATACGAGGACAAAAGGACACATCTGCGTTGGGAGAAATGAAATAGCATGGTGGCCTACTGAAACCACCATCTGGTGCTACTTCCTGTGCACGTGCCTTTACCAGCCTTGTGACACTTGAGCAGACGCGGCCGCCTGCATTATGGTCTTCACAGTACAAGGGAGAATTGATGAGCCAATGGAGGAGTGGAGAATGCCATTCAGATGAACCTCATCCAGTGACAGGGCGAGGATATGGCACCAACTGGCAATGACGCCAGCAGGCAATGACGAAGGCGTCACTGCTGTATTCGGTAGTGAAGATGGAGCAGAAGCACTTGGGCAGAAGGAGGCCTCTGTCCGATAAGAATAGTTGATGACACATAGAAGTAGTTGTGATCTCAGACACTCATTTAAATTACGGCAATCGAATAAACACTCTGAAGATGAAGCGGACGCACTAGCGCAGAAGGAAGTCTCTGTCCGATGAGAATAGTTGATGATGAACATCGATTGTGATCACTTTTGGACATATTTTATGGGGAGTTAGAAGCTGATGTGGTGCCTCACACTGATCGTGCATTAGCTATTTAGTTTGTACGTCCATATGCTAACTGAGCTCAGTGTAGGGTGGAGCCCCAGCTATGAAAGACAGGAAGAGAGGGATGGGAAAAATAGCGTCACACGGCATTAACAAAATCTTTTAAACTAGTCAAGAAGTCAAGATAAGTATTACCTGCCACGACTCCTTGCTGCTATGTAGCTCTTTAGATGGTTAATTACTTCAGCTGACTTGACGAACGAAACTGCAATAAAATCTACACCTTCAGCAATTCCAAAGTCTATGTCAAGCCAATCCTGCAAGGGCATCAAAAGAAAGAAGGGGATTATTACCCTAACTACTCAATTCCTCATTCGGTAAAAACTGACTGTGCCAGTATCAATCTACGAAATGGATGATAGACTATTCCAACAAATTCTTCAATATCACAATGCAGTAATTTGGAGTAAATAGGACGTTTTTAATTAAAAAATCACATTATTCAGACAGCTAATAGAAATACTGACAATCCAAGATACTAACAAAAAAAAGATACTACAGATTTGAAGCAATAAATTATTATACTAATAAAGTCACCTTAGATGTAATTGTCGGAAGCATAGCATTCTTCTCACGAACAACACTGCCATCCCGCCAAAATGTAAGATTGGCACGTGGCAACAGCAAACCAGGATCTGTGCAACGGCACTTAACGTCTGGCCCTAGTTTCTCAACGACCTCAAACCGAGCCATTCCACCATCGACAAGAAGATCATCACCAACTCTCACATCTGCGTAGGGATCAGAAATACATTAGGGTAGCGACAAAAACTATAAGGAGGGTTAATAAAGAGGGCATGCCAACCTTCAGCAAAGCCTTCGTAGTTCACATGAACAGTTAGTTCTGGGAGAGGTGCCTCAAAAGATCTAACGCTGAATGTCCAGATTTCCCCATCCTGTGAAATCCACCAAAACAGAAAGCAAATGAAACTCTATTAATTACTAACACTTTTCCCAAAAGACAATAATACACAGTAAATGATATAGCTGAACAATCTGGGAATCTCATTGAATAGGAGTTTAGCTGAGTTACTCTCACCTCTAACTTCTTACTACATGGTTTAAAATTTTAGAAAGAGGATGTCAAAATATCATTTTTCAGGGTGATCAGTAGTGGCTCAATTACTTATGTCTATTCATGTAACTTTACTCTGAGCATTCCAGATTATTTGTAGCACGTCCAATGTAAGAGATGTCAAATCATGTCATCACTAGTTACCGTCACATTTCAATTGTTACATGCAGAAAATAAGATTGAGTTTGCACAGAAATTAGCCCAGCTTTTATGGAAGGTTGCATTAGTTCAGCCATGGATATCTTCAATCTGTTTAATACTCTGGTTGCACCTACTGAATGTAGAACAGAGGATTTGCAAAGTGCCGACTACAGAATTCACTAGTCGCGAAGTTCTTCTGCCATGCCTACCTACAGAGGGGAAAAATATTCAAGAAATTCAAGGGTTTGAAGTATTCTGCCTTTTCTTCCCTAATTAACTGACCCTTTTCTATAGTGAACTGCAAGGATTCCTGCCCTTTTGAGGTTTCTCAGGAAAAAGAAGGTACATTAGTTTTAGATCACGATCTCAAACATAGTTAACTTCCAAGTCTTTTTTCTTCAAGGAATACCTTCCCAATCTTTAGAGAAGCAATAACAGCATTTCAGAAATAAAACAAACATATACCCAAGGCCTATTGACAAGTTAACCAAATATAACATGCCGAAGTATGTTAGATATCAGTCTTGTTGGGGTTGTTGGGAATTGAACCCAACCGAGTAAAAAGCGGGTGGGGGTTAGACTAGTAATCTTATGCTACTAAATTACTAACAATTCCATCTGGTTCAACCAATCCACTAAGTCACTCAAATAAGAATGCAACTGGCCAGATGGCTAAAAACCTCGTTTGTTTTGTCAGCTGCTAGAAGCAAGACTTAAATATTGTCATTTCAGAACAATATGCTATAAACGGCTTGCATCCTAGACCTTGACAATTACCTTCAGAAGCTCATTGCTAATTCTCTAGAATCTGGAAAAAAAAATTTAACTAGCCAATACCCATCATATGACAACGATATGCAAAGCAAATATATAACAATTTGAGATATATTTTGTGATATGCCTCGTTTGAGCCATTTTACTAGCCAGTGAAAATTACCAGGTAAAAAAGTTCTCTAAACTTTAAAAAAAAAAAACAAGACCTACCAGGACTAGCCCATGGTGGTATTTTTTTCATAGAAGAAACCGCCATCGTGAAAATTCCCGAAAATCCGGCCCCGACGGGACTCGAACCTGGGTTGCTAGATAGCACACTTCTCTAAACTAGATCTACTGGGTCACTGAGTTCAAGATAACTCTTCCAAACTGCATGGCCTAATGTACAAAGCATGCATCGAAACTACTAGAATGCAGGCATGACAGCACACTAGAGCATATTCCCCTCGTCCAGGCGCGCATTTCATCGAGCACATTAGATGAAAAGAAAAACGCAGCGGCAGCCTCACCTCCGCCTTGGCCGCGGGCGCGCCTCCGAGGTCCCCCATGTGAATCTCGCTCCCCTCGGTGTCCATCATGACGGCGATGGCGTACCCCTTCTCCTCGTTGAGCCTCCGCACGGCGTCGATGACCTTCCGGTGCCACTCGCGGTCCCCGTGGCACATGTTTAGTCGCGCGACGTTCATCCCGCCCACGGCCAGCGCCTCCAGCTCCGCGGGGCCGCAGGTGGCGGGGCCGACGGTGCAGACGAGCTTGGTGCGGCGCGTGCTCCGGGGCCCGTTCTCCCGCAGCTCGGTCTCCGTGGCCACCTCAACTTTGATGGCGGGCTCGGCCACCAGGAGGCCGTTGGGGTTGGGGAAGGCGGCGAGGTCGGGGTGGGCCGAGCTGCAGGAGGCGACGAGGCGGTGGGGCCGGCGGGCGGGCAGGAGGCGGAGGAGCGCGGCGCCGAGGGGCGGGTGGGTGGACGCGGGGGCGAGGAGCTTGGGCGCCGCGAGGTGGAGGAGGGAGTGGGCGGCGGCCATGGCGGCGGCGGGTGCGGGGGTGAGGGAGGGCGAGGTAATTCTACGGGGGTTTTGGCTCAGGGGATGGCGGAGATTGCGAGGATGATGCTTTGGTACGATGCCGTGCCGCTCCGCTTGGGGAGTGTCGCCGCGATGTGAGTTGGAAAGGTGACGTGGCGACATGGTTCCCGTGCGTCCGCGTAGATCTGACCGAAGCTTCACATGTTTTTTCAAACCAAGCCGGTTTGGCGATTTGCAACTGTGAATGGATCTCCATGTCGGCTTCAAATTTCATTGCGATTTCGTCCACACAAAGACCAAACCATGCTGGAGGTTTGGAGGTTTATTTTTCCTATTCTGCGAATGGTCAAGAGTGTTTGTATTCGAATTTGAGCGATGTGTTGGATTATGTGTTGTTATTGACCACCATTATAGGCACCAGAGTAAGGCCCCCTTCTTTTCAGCTTGTGATTCTAGAGAAGCTAGATTCTAGAAAAAAGCTCGGAGAATCTGTGGTGGGGAGAAGCTACGAGAAGCTAGGCTGGACCCTTCTTTTTGGCTTGTGGAAATTTGATTGTTTGATGTGTTGAGTTGTGGAATGTCTATAATACCCCTCAATTTTATATGTTGTGGAAATTTTATAAGAAATGTTGTGGAAATTTTATATGTGTTGAGTTGTGGAAATTTTATATGTTGTGGAAATTTTATATGTTGTGTATATTCATGTCAGATAGCATAATCTGATAGCAAAAATTGAAATCAACAAAACACTGCAATTTTAAATCATTTACTAGCAAAGAACTTTATCATTTAAACCTAACAAGGAAATTTAAATCAGACAACACTAAAATTAGAATCAACATGACAATTGGAATCACACTGTTACAACTAATTTGCATAACCAATAGTGAAGTTAGCATCAACAAGCTTCTTGGGAAGGATGAGCTCGACCTCGGTGGCGGGGGCGGCCGTCGGTCGTTGGCGTCGGTGGTGGGGGCGGCCGTCGTGGGTGGAGGCGGCAGGTCCGGCGGCGGCGACGCAGCGGCAATCCGGCTCGACCTCGAGGTCTTCGGCGGCGGCGGGTGCTGAGGGCGGGAGAAGGGCATCCGGTCTTCGGCGGGAGAAGGGCGAGACGGAGCGGCTTCAGCGGCGGCGGGCGCTGAGGGCGGGAGAAGGGCAGAAGGGCGTCCGGTCTTCGGCGGGAGAAGGGCGAGACGGAGCGGCTTCAGCGGCGGCGGGCGCTGAGGGCGGCGGCAGCGGCGCTGGTGTGAGGGCGCAGCTAACCCTAGCGAGCAGCGTGCGAGTGCGGGTGGTGAGACGAGTGCGGGCTCGAGCGAGCTGTCTGCTAATTTTTTTTTCTTTCTCCTATCTGGCCGGTGGCATTATGTGTAAATACCAAGCAACGATATGTCTACACTGCGTACCCTTTCATTTCATTTGCGGGAATCTGTCCAGAATCGGCCTCCGAGCAGCTTCTCGGTATACAAAGGAACTCAGCTTCTCGGTGGAAATAAGCGGCCCAGAATCAAACGCGTTCTTTTCAGCTTGTGTGATTCTAGACCCAGAATCTCTCCAGGAAGCTAAAAAGAAGGGGGCCTAAGAGCTTCTCCAAGAGCTTACCTAAATTTTGACTACCTAAAACCATTATAGGTAGATGAGAGAGAAGGTTTGGGTATCCAGAAATTTTTCTGCTTTTCTAGCTTACCTAAAACTAGATACCTAAATTAGCATCTTGCATGTGGGACCCACATGTCGGTGAGTTAGTCTATTTTCCTTTTATTTTTTCCTCTCCCTTTCTTCCCCAAGGCGACCGAGCCAGAGGAGCGGCGAGGTCAAGGCGGCCTGCAAGGGCAAGTGCGGCGCCGCCTGCCTTGGTTAGCCCGTGTGAAGCGGCTGGCATCGTCGTCGGCTAGGTCGTGTGTGCCTTTGGTTGGAGGAGCTGGGCGGAGGTCGGGGAGGGCGGGGCGGAGTCGCCGACGGCTCGATTCCGGCCGAGAGGAGCGCGTGGATCAGGAGAAGGGCGGCGGGGGTCGCGGCGACCAGACGGAGGTTGGGGAGGGCAGGACGAGGCTGCCGGCGCCGAGAATCGTCCGCCCCGCGCCGAGATGTGTGAGCTCGATGCGGCGGCCGGGCGACTTGATGCGGTGGCGGCGGGACCAATTCCGTCCGGGAGAAGGGCGGCGGGGGTCAAGGAGGGGTGGGGGCGGCGCGGTAGCGACCGGAGGTGGCGGAAATGGCGATGGTGTGGTGACCGGAGTGGCCGGAAAGTTCAGCGAGGTGCAGTTTTTTCTTCCCGCCACTGTTTTATCCTACGTGGCAGTTATACCAATCCATATAGGTATTCAACTTTGGATTGCTATATTTGCCAATTCTGAGCTAGAATTTAGGTAAGAACCTAAAAAAGTTCTACTAGGGGCCACTTTTAGGTAAGCTCTTGGAGCAAGTTTTTTTGCTCCCAATACCTTAAAAAAAAAATCAGTTTTTAGGTATTGAGAGCAAATATAGGTAAGCTCTTGGAGATGCTCTAACGTGCGCACCTAAACCTATCAGCTGCATACTGAGAGGTTATTCGATGCAAATGAATTTTGTAAGAATTTATCGAGATTGAAACCTTTCAGAAAAAATTGTACGTTGGTCGTTTGATATGTATAATTCAATCTCATAGGAATTTTCAAAATGAATTATCCATACAACATTGCGCATAACATCTAGTATCCACTTCACACTCTTACAATTCACTAGTTTTCACTGTGACATCAAACCCTCTCTGACTCATATTTATATGGTTTGCTAATCCTATAGGGTTCAAATGGACATGTCACTCCAATCATATATGTTTCTTGTGGCGGTGGACGAAGGTGCTACCAGCTGCCTAAAAAATTATGGTACCTAGCACGGGTTACGAGCATCATACCATGTCAATGTTGAAATAATTGTGTCGTTAAAACCATAAAGCGTCCTCCAACTGGACATGTTAAGATGGTCTCGCACATAATCAAGGTGAACTTACTATCATTAAATAGCCTCTCATCAATGAAAGAAAAACGAACGAACGAAAGTCGAAAGTGATGCCAAAAGTGAGAAGAAACATATGAATGAGAACCACAAAAAGAACCAAAGAACTCGCTAGAGGAGAAGGGGAAACTACAACCAAATCCAACTAGAAACTGAAGAAACGACGAAGAGAAGTACCCGACCGGAGGAAAAAGAACATGAAGAAGAAGTCAGGCTGGGCATGAAACCCGATATCCGAAACATGAACCAAAAACACGAACCCATATAGCCTGAATCAAAAAAGGGGGCGCTTTTTCGGGTATCAAGTCTGAAAACCCAAACTTAATTCGGGAAATTATTCGAACAACTGAAATGTAAAAAGGAACAAAACTAGTAAGCAAAGCCTCCCATGCCTTAGCTAACTACTAAGTTTCTGCACCCACCTAAACCCCCACTTTTTTCTAAACCTACAACTTTAGTTTTGTGCAATCGAATTTTTACAAGTTTTTTAGGCATCGACTAATAAGAAATTACTAAAATACCATGAAATTACTTTAATGGACATGGTGGCAATAAGCCAATAACAAAGGGGAGCCCCCGAAGTGGGGAAGAGAGGAAGGGTTTTAGCATTCATCTACTAGTGTACATCTTGTTCACTACAATGTGCAACCACGGGCATAAGTCTCACTTAGTGGTATGACAAACACATACATCCAGTCAGATTCTTGTGGTGGTGGGACATCGGTACTCCTTCTGCTACAAATTACTCCCTCCATACTCAAATAAGTGGACACTCAAATAAGCGGCACATAAATTTTTCAAGACAAATTATGAAATGGATTAAAAATGCATCGGGGATGTGCAAGCCACAATCTCTCTCCTCCTTATTTCCCTCACCTCCAATGAGTTAAGTGCATGAAAAAAATGAGAATACCATGTATTAGCCTTGATTCCCTTGTGATGATCGAGAGCGAACTAGTGAAACATTTTTTTCCACTTCAAAATGCTTTGGAAATATAGAAATACACTTTTTCGTGGACAAAATTTGAACCTAAACGTCCACTTATTTGAACCTAAACGTACTCTAAATGTTAGCTTTGGCCAAAAGCAAACTTCATACAGTTTGGCCAAGTATATAAATAAAATCATCTAAAATTAGTAGTACAATCAAATCAAAATAATTAGGATGAGAACCATCGTGACATATATTTTTCACGTTATACGCAATCAATACAGTAGATTTTTTTAATATATCAATACAATAGATGTTAATATTATTCGTCACACTTTTTTTTAAACTGATGTGCGGGGCAATCTAAAAACGAGGAAGCACTAATGACCAAGTCTGATTCAGGCCTTGTTTGGTAGGGAGGGGTGGGCCGGTATTCTGAGGGAAAATCCTCTAGGGGGTGAAAAGCCTCAAAATTCCATGTTGGCCCGTTTGGTAGACCCCGTTGTGCCAGCCCGGTCGAACCGCTCCGACCCACGCCAACCCACGTGTGTATTGCGCCTCGAGGGCTCAGGCGTGGATCGACCGGACGAAGTGCCTACTCCTTCCTCGCGACAGGCGCTGCCGTCGCCGCCTCCTCCCCATCGCCGGGCGCCGCCTCCTCTCCGTCGCCGGGCGCTGCCGCCGCCGCCCCCGCTGGCCTTCTCCCCGGTACGGCTCCCCTCCCCTTCTTTCCCCTCTCCAAAGTTTCCATCTTGGTTCCCATCTGTGTAGCTGCCGCCCGAGTCCCTTTCCTCCGGCGACCCTCTCTCTCTCGGTCGAGTGCCAGCTTCACTTGACCTAGGCACGTAGCAGAGAATTGGACGACCTGCTAGTCTGCGTTCCTTTGCTTGCAAGTCCAGTATTCCTTTCTTGCATTAGTTTGTGGAGGTGAGAAAAAGCTTGATCTGTAGTGTATGCTGCTTGACCACCATTGTATTGGCTGGTTACGTTTTTGTTCATAAGGTGCAGCAAGCACGCCGGCTGGTGTCCATTGCTGTTTGGTTATCCTGCATGTGCTCACGGTTTGACCACCATTGTATTTTTTCTGTTTGGTTATCCTGCATGTGCTCACGGTTTGGCCACAATCTTTGAATGAACTTGTGCTTTACACCGTCAGTACAAATAGAGGGTGCAACTTCATCTGATTGCTTGTTGTTGGCTTCAAAATTCCTTGAGTGTATTAGCTTTTTGTGCACTCTGTTCTGATTGAGAGTCATGAATTCTTATTATAGGTACCCACTGCTCCGGTCCTGGTTGGAGTGGACGAACCCCCGCCTTCGTGGGATCCAGTTTCCACTCCTATTTTCGGTATGCTTGCCTTCCTTCTCTGTACTACTAGTTCTCTTATTATAGTTATTGTGTCTTGTTAGCTTATGTACTCTTATTGCCTCTTAATTTCTCTAGTCTTAGAATTGCAATGAATTCACGGAGGCTTGATCGAGTTAGGAAGAGAAGAGAAGAAGATGATGATGAGATGATACTCATCATTTTGCCACTATTGCACCAACTCGGTAGTAGAGTTCAAGCTTGGCGAACTTTATGATGGTAAGAATTGCTCAAATTTGTTGCTGAACTTTGATCATCTAGACAAGTTTGTTACATGATATGTTACATAATTGTTTTGGCCAGGACACATCGCCGAGGGCTCCTACAACTTCACATCAACTTCACATGTCGAAAGTGTTGATCCTTATGAAGCTGAACTTGGTGCACAAGAAGAGGAGGACTTGCAGATATTGGAGAATGAGAGGAGGGATGAGGTGGATAATGAGAGGAGGGCCGAGGTGGAGAATGAGAGGAGGGATGAGGTGGATAATGAGAAGAGGGCCGAGTTGGAGAATGTTAGGAAGGCTCTTGGTGCTACTGGTTCAGGGTCAAAGCCTCAAAAGACTGCAAAGAAGCCCAACAAGAATGATGGGATGGTTGGAGTTCTTGAGAGGTATGTGAAGATGAAGGAGAAGCAAGTTGAGGAGGAAAGGGTCGAGGCAAGAGATGTGAACAAATTCACAATCAGTAGCTGCATTGTAGTTCTACAAAGCATGCCCGAGATCGACCCCAACGAGAAAGTGAAGGCTTACAAAGTCTTCAGAAGTGCAGAAAACAGAGAGACCTTCCTCACGTCGGCTGATGTTGATCGAGAGACGACCATCATGTGGCTGAGACAAGAGATTGCATATTTGCCATGAGGTATATTTACTCTTCCTTCTCAATCTGTAGCAAACTTTGTCAATTAAATGCTACTGTGTTCAAACTGTTAAACTGTTAGAAGCAACGGATAATGTGTTCTTCCTTCTCAATCTGTAGCAAACTTTGTCAATTACCTGCTAGTCTGCTACAGCTTGTGTTGGGCCTTTAAGCAGGATTGGGGATGATCAGTTGTTAGAGTGAGGTGTCACCATTCAGTATTTCTCTGTGGTCAATTACCTGCTAGTATGCTACGGCATGTAAAAAGTTTCATTAGTGTTATGATTTTGCCAATGCATGATTAGCTGATTACAGATTTCAGCTACAGATTTAGTACATCTACAGATTTTTGAACTTTCTATCTAAAGTTTTTTTAATTAATTCTTTTCAGTGGCGGGCAAAGTCGGAGGAGGCGTTCGTGTTGCTGACTTGGAAGCGTGCAGTGCTACTTGGAGGCGTTCGTAGTCGGAAGAGGCGTTCGTGTTGCTGCTTCCTGGAAACTGTTTAGGATTTACGCACTTTGTCACCTCGTTCTGATCTTGGATCTTGAAGATGCTCTATCATGTAGTTTATGTTCACTTTTCTGCCTTCTGATTCCTCTGTGTTATGCCTTCAGAAATCTTGCTATGATATTTGATCTTCATGCTTAGTCGACTAGTGTGTTATGTAGTTCTGAATGTATGAATCCATGTGTGTATGAAACCCTGTGTGCCAAACAATTGGAATGAGGTCTGGGGTTGTAGGGGTTTGTCCGGGAAGAGGTTTTGAGAGGTTTGGAGAGGTTTGGGTGAGTGGAGAGGTTTCACCCAAACCCTGTGGGGATAATCCCTACTAATCCCCTCAAAACCCCTTGCACCAAACAAGGCCTCAGTGGGAAACCTTAGCTCCAGGCTCCAGCAATGCATCGATCTCTTGCCGTCTTGCATGCATTGTTCATCCGCGGAAGGCATCACCGTCCAAGATGGCGCAGTGGTAGAGAAAGAGCCGTGCAGGGGAGCGGTGAGGAGAGACTAGCCTGGGAGGTTAGGGCATCTCCAGTCGTTCGGCCCCCCAGGGCCCAAAATTGCGATTTTTTCGGTCGCCGCGGCGCCAAACGGCGCGAATCAGGATCCTGGGGGCGCGTTTTCCAGCCGTGAACCCAGGCCGCCCCCCAGCCGGCGATTCGGCCATATTTCGGCATAAACAAAGGCCGGCCCTTTTTGGCATACAAATTCACACATAGATATAGTTTAACATACAAATCCACACATAAATAAATAGTTTAACATACAAATCCACACATAAATAAATAGTTCAACAATGCAAGCAAATAAAACAAATCGTACTAGGCATTGACATCGCCATTATCGGCATTGCCATTGCCCTTGCGCACCCACAAGTGCTGCACCAAATCATTCTGTAGAGCTAGATGTGTTCCAGCGTTTCGAATCTCCTGGCGCGTGGCGAGAAAGGCTGCCCATGATGCCGGCACCTGGTGATCAACATTTGCAAGAGGAACATTTGCAAGAGGACCCTGACGGTAGTATGGTGTCCTTGCCTCACTGTCAGGCACGGGTGATCCCGCTCACTCTCAATGATCATGTTGTGCAAGATCACACAACACTGCATCACCTCCAACATGTTGGACTTCGACCAAGTCATAGTTGGGTACCGGACAACAGCGAATCGAGACTGCAGCGCGCCAAATGCCCGCTCAACATCCTTACTGCAAGCCTCCTGGCACTTGGAAGACCAAGCCTTCGCGCTTCCTGGCACAGGGTTGGAGATGCTCTTCACAAATGTTGCCCACTTCGGGTAGATGCCATCTGCAAGATAGTAGCCCTTTGTGTACTGGTGTCCATTGATCTCGTAGTTCACAGGGGGAGCATGGCCTTCGACAAGGTCGGCAAAGACATCCGAGCACTGCAAGACATTGATGTCATTGTGAGTTCCTAGCATACCAAAGAATGAATGCCAAATCCATAGATCATATGAAGCCACGGCCTCAAAAATCACCGAGCACTCTCCTTCCTTTCCCTTGTACATCCCCTGCCAATCAAATGGACAGTTCTTCCATGCCCAATGCATGCAGTCGATACTACCAAGCATCCCAGGAAAGCCTCTTGCTTCATTCTCTGCGAGAAGGCGAGCAGTGTCTTGCGCATTGGGTGATCGCAAGCACATTGGGCCAAAGACTGCAACCACTACCCGGCAGAGATTGTTCAAGCACTCAATGGTCGTGGACTCGCTCATGCGTAGATAGTCATCCTGTGCATCTGCGGGAGCACCCTATGCAAGCAACCTCATGACCATCGTGCACTTCTGAATTGAGGTAAAGCCAACCGTGCCGGTGCAGTCCTTCTTCAGTTTGAAGTAGGTGTCGAACTCCCGGATGGCATGCATGATCCTGAGGAAGAGCTCGCGGTTCATCCTGAAACGGCGCCGGAACACCTTCTCGTCCTGCTTAGGATCATCGGCGAAGTAGTCGGAGTAGAGGATGCAGTACCCCTCGTACCGCTGCCTCGGCTTGCTCTTGCGGCGACCGCGCGTCGATCCAACACGCCGCGGCCCGCCTCGTTGGCGAGCAAGCCGGCGAGGCAGGCCAAGATCGGCAGGTGTTCTTCGTCGTCGATGGCGGCCTGATCTTCCTCGTCGAAGAGCTCAGCGAGCATCTCCTCGGTGTCGGAGTCCATGGCTGGGTCAGGCGGAACGCCGAACACCTTGCGGGCGGGGCAGACGCGTTTCGCCCCAAGAATCTCCCCGGTGGCTAGATCGCGGCGGAGGGGAGTGGGCGGCGTGGCGGGGCTGGACGGCGGGTTTCCTAGCTGCTTGTGTGCGGCGGCGCAAGGAGGGGTGGTGGCGGCGACGGCATGGCGACGAGGAGACGGGCAGAGGAAAAGGCGAGCCGGGGTGGGGAAAATGTGTTGTCTCGCCAACAGCGCTGCCCCACGCGTGCTTTTCCTTCCGCCGCCCCCCCCCCCCCCCCCCCGCCAAGGCGGAACCCTGTGGGCTGGGTTTCGCCTGGGGGCGCCGGCGCTAATTTCCGCCGAAACGGCGCTATTTGGTCTTCTGGGGGGCCGGCTGGTAGAAAAAACGGCGCTATTCGCCTAAAACGGCGCTATTCGCCTAAAACGGCGCTATTTAGCGTCCTGGGGGACGACCGGAGATGCCCTTACGTGGCTGTTTACACAGCACGACCATAAGTATGTTGAGGAAAGTAAGAACTTTTTTCGGATTACATTCAACAACTTGGTCAGCTTGAGTAGGGATAGAGAGTTCATAAATAGGAGGCTGCAAGAGAAGACATAACAAAGCCTTGAGTACACGAGCGACGAAGTACAAGCACGACCAGTGAAAGAACAGCCAGCAGTTTGCGGACGCAGGATAAGAGTGGTTTGACTTGGCCAAATAAACCAGGGACAAACTGAAGATAAAGTCCAACAATTCAGCAGAAACTTGGGCACACGTTTTGTTATTTTGTACACACAAACAACACCAAGGCGCGATTAATGATCTAAAACATCCAGCCACCAGCCAATACTGAACAAAATGATAATAGTATGCTCAGCTTTTAGAAGACATCACATCGAACATATTCAAGAGTGATTCGTATTAGCATGACACGACCCGTGCAAAACAGGTGCTGTTGACCTCCACCAGATTGACTAGCAACACAGATATCACACACAACATGTAAGCGCAAACATAATTTGATTACTAGTCTGAACCACATCATACTCATGTTCCTCAGGATAACACATCAACAAAACGGACATAGCACAAGTCTCAAAATCCCACAGAGAACTTATGGTGATAGTAGGATAACAGAGAATCAAGGAATCCTTCAGATAAGCTCTCAGTGACAGGACTACTACCCAAAACTTAAACCAGAACATGCTTACTGGGACACACCGAGCCACTTTGAGAAGACATCGAACTCAGTGTAGTCACTGTCTGAGATCATGGTTTGATACCATGCCTTGCCAGCAGCCTTGACCTTAGCAGCCTCCTCCTAAAACATTTAACAGGATAGGCAGATTGTTAGGAAAACATCAAAGACAGGATTGCCTGACACTCAGTGACTAATTGGATTGTCTAGCAAAAGGGTCCAAAAAACATATACACTGCGATGTGAACTTGTTAAAAAATAATAGTCAATGGATATGGTATTATAGTTTAGCGATAGAACTAGATATCTGAAACAAAAAACACTAACTAAATAAGAAACACTGAACAGCTAACGGTCACTCTATTTCATAAGCAGACATAATTTGCAGAGAAATGAACAATAGAACTTGTCATGATAAAAGATTTAAGAGAGCAAGAGTTATATACCGTGCTAAGCTTTGTCCTCTTGGAAGAAATCTTCTCCTTCCTTGCCTTGACGCGAGCAGCCTCAACAAGGGTCGCCATCCTGCGGGCAGTGCCGAAGTATGGGTTGAGCTTGAGTACAGCTGCAGCATTCTTGAGCGGGTTCTTCCTCTTCTCCCTGAGCTTGATCTCCTTGTTGATTGGCTTGACAACAGACTGCACCTCATCAGAGTTGATGATCCTGCCAAGGTCAGCGTTGGACATCTTGGGCCTAGGCAGAACGAAGCCCTTCTTCTTTAGTGAAGGAGCATCAAAGGTGCCATACACCTCCTCCAACTTCTTGAATGCACTCTCCGTCCAGATCACAAACCGCCCAAGGTGGCCACCAGGGGCCAGGTCAAGCAGGTTGAGGCGCTCAACGTTGGCAACATCCACACCAGGCAGGTTGCGGAAGGCCTTGACGATCTTGGATCCCTCAGTGCCATAGACAATGAGAGGGCCCTTGCGGTTGATGTAGCGACGGTTGCGCATCTTACCCTTGCCTGCGCGGATGCCAACAGAGTCCTTGGCCTTCTCAGCATCAGCGTAGGCGCCGATCTGCTTCAGGATCTTGATGGCCTGGGAGGTCTTCTCGATGGACTCCGCAGAGTCAGAAATGATAAGGGGCATCTCGGGGACGGTCTCGATGCGGTGGCCGCGGGCGAGGACGAGGGCAGGGACAGCGGTGGCGGCCAGGGCGGAGGTGACGGCGACACGGCGGAGGTGGACGTTGACGCGGCGGTGCCACTTGCGCCATACCTTGGTGGGAGCGAACATCCGTCCGCCACGGCACATGTTGCCGAAGGCTCCCTGGCCAGCCCGGTGGGTTCCTCCTCCGGGGACACGAGGGATACGAGACACAGCACGCCCCGTGCCCCAGGACTCGGCCGAGGTCTGGTGCCCGGCCTTGGGGGAGACGGCGTAGGGCTGACGCTTGTTGCAGGAGAGCAGCCTGTGGGCGAAGCGGACGATATCGGGGCGGATCGGCGCGCGGAAGACCTCGGCGAGGGCGAGGCCGGCGGAGTCGGTGGCCATGTCGCCCTCCAGGGCCTTCACGGATACGAGGGGACGGGTGTTGGTGGCCATCGCGGCGGCGGCGGCAGCGGCAGCGGCGGCTAGGGTTTGGGGTGGCGCGGCGAAGGAATGGGGGCGGCATGAAGGGGAGGGTCTATATAACTGGGGATCTCTAGGGTTTGGGTACTGGGCTTTGCGATGCGAGATCTGCACCGTCGGTTCGAAGTAAGCGTTGGGATTTTGGCGTGGTATAAGTGGGTTGGGCCTAGAGCTTTCTTGTTGGGTTCTGATTTTTGTTACTCCCTCTGATCCATATTAGTGGGGTACTCCCTCCGTTCACAAATAACTGTCTTAGATTTGTCAAAAAGTGAATGTATCTAGACTTGAAACATGTATAGATACGTCCACTTTTGTACAAATTTAAGACACTTATTTTGGGACAGAGGGAGTATTTAGACTAGATACATGTGTATCTAGACAAAGTTGTGCCCATTAATATGGATCGGAGTTAGTACTGTATATTACTACATGAGTTTTCCGGCTGCCTAAAAAAAAACTTGTTTGGGTCTACTGTAATGTCAAACAGGATATTAAAGCCTGAGCTCATCTATTTTTCATAATTAAACTTCTCCATCTTTCTGTGACACGTAGATTTTGAGAGCCGTGGGTTCTTCAGGCGACCTACCAAAGATTACAGAACAACTTGGATTTGGCAAAACCGACCGGAAAGAAGATAATAAAATAACAATGAATAACCAATGTAATTCATGTGTGTTAATGATCTGACATCAATTTTTTAATCCTAAAGAAGATATATTATTAGGAGGGATAAATCATGTGTTAAGACTTGGTGCTCAAAATACTCAACATACTTAGTCAACAAACACAGGAATATTCCGTTCCTGTCTTTTATACGCACAAGTTCAAGTTTGGAGTATCTTCGCAAGTAATTGGTCTTTTTTTTTTAGAAAAGGGAATTTTACTAATCCCAACATCTGCATCAAGTGATGCACATAGCCGCATTATTACAAAGTTTGAAACGTATTGTATAAGTTTACATCTCAGAATCACAAAGATTGAGACAGGCCTCAATAATCAGCAGCAAGGGGGAAGCACAACTACAAAAGTCGACTAATATGCTGCCACGTATGCCGGGAGAAAAACTCATGTGCCACCTTCAAAAGTTTCGTGCATCCAGCCTCCATAAGCCCCCGCTGGTCCGAAGGTAACAGGAAAGCCCATAAGTGGATCCAGTGCACCGCCATATGAATAACCTGTAAGACATGAAAAATTTCTTTCCTGTTAAAAACAAGGTTGTTCCTACAATTCCAAATAGACCAACAAATAGCTGAAACGCCGATACAAATCCTAGCCTTGGTCTTATTATCCACCCCGTTTAGTCAATTCCCAAACATATTTGAAACATTGGTGGGTGGAGGGATATTGTAAGTACAAAACACTACACGCCAAACAAGCTTTGCAAAAGGGCAAGAGAGGAATAAGTGTTCTATCGACTCAGTACACCCACAAAAGGCACAATGAGTACTACTTTGCCAGTTCCTCTTAGCAAGATTATCCTTTGTGAGCAAGACCTTTCTATTAAGGAACCACATAAATATTTTAATTTTTAGCGGGATCTTTAACTTCCATAAATAAGTCCGCAAAAACCTTGTATGACCATTCATTAAATTTTCATACATGGATTTGACAGTGAACACACCATTGTTTGTAAGTTTCCAATGGAACGAATCAGGAACATTATTCAAATTAATATCCGTCAACCTATGAACTAAATGAGACCACATATCCCATTTATTTCCGGTAAGTGCCCGCCTGAAACTCATATTCATTGGGGGTGAATTATGTAGCACATGCTGGATCGATACATCTTTGTGCTGCACAATGTTATAGAGAAGAGGATATTGATCTTTCAGTGGAGATTTACCCAACCAAGTGTCCTCCCAGAACCTCGTGGTTTCTTCGGTACCGATTTTAAAATAGCCTCTATCGAAGAAGCTCTCTTTTACCCTCATTAGACCCTTCCAAAAGGGCGAATCTGTGGGTTGTACTTCCACTTGAGCTAACGTCTTAGAAGAGAGGTACTTGTTACGCAACAGCTCCTGCCACACCCCCTCCTCATTTAAAAGTTTAAACAACCGCTTGCTGAGATGTGAACCCATAATTGCCAAATAAATCGATCTAGGCATTGCAATCCTTTGTTTATTCTACATAATTAACACTGTGTCTCAGTAGAAACTTTAGAATATGGTTCACACCGTCCAAGTAGAATAAGTAAGAGTCGTTGATAGTTTTGACTGAACTTGGTCGATGTATCTAGTCTCTTTTCAAATATAGAACCACTCATCCATCCAAGCCTAACACTTTGTCGCTTCATTAACTAAGCACAAGAGTCGTTTCCCTTCATCCAAGCCTGTAGCGAAGATCAATGAGAGGAAGAACAAGAGGGAGTGTGAAATTGCCAAGTTTTCATAACTTGAACAATGAGTTCATCTACTAGCATCTATTGAGATTTTTACTCGTGTAGATTGTGGCCACCTAGAGTTCTGGAGATCAGTGAGTTGTTTGATAACGTGTTGTGAATGTCGAGAATCGTGACCATCTACGAAGAGAAGCAATCACATTAAGAATAGATGGAAGAGATGCATCGGCAATCATGAGATAAAGTAGGAGGGAGAGAGCTTGACGTCGTCGGTGTGGATGGAGAATCCCTCCAAGGATCCAAACTTTGGGAATAAACTGACAATGTCTCTATCACCAATGATAAGCTCATACCGATGAAGTATGAAAAAAATGATAGACACTAGACACAATGCTTTGTGCAAGAGTAAACGTTTTTACCGTGATGAGATTTCTCCTCAATGCTATGGGATCACACATTGTGTATTTGTGTTGTGCACCACAACACAGTGTATAGTTTTGCTGTCTATTCTTATGTCTATTTTTCAATGTGTGTTCCATTAGAGTTTCACTGAAAAAACGTTAAGCACGTGTCTGAGTTTCCGGGGCTCTAGTTCAGTGATGACAAAGTATCTATGTCTGGTAGGTGGGGCATTCAACCTCGTCCCCTAGCCGAACCCCACTCAACTAAAAACCCCTGAGACAGCAACGGCGTCCCACACCCTCCGGCTCAGACGAACCCGTCGCGATGGATCAGCCGGCTGTTTACTCCCGCCGCCGTCCCGCCGCCCCCGACGCCTCCTCCTCGCCGCTCCCCTCTCCTCCTCCGCCACTGCGCTGCCCCCTCCCCCTCCCCTACGCTCGACCCCCTCCGCCCCGGTCGCTACCGCTGCCGTCGCGCTGCTGCCCCCGAAGAAGCGCCGCGTCCTCAGCCCGCCCCGCGAGGCCGCCACCCCGATACCCCCCCCGCCGCCACCGCAACCCGACGGCCCTGCGAGCCCCGTTCCCTCCGCGGACACCCTAGGTCTCCTCGCCCCGAGCCCGCCGCCTCCGGTCGCCTGCTCGGGGTTCTTGCCGCCGCCGCCGCCCGTGTCTGAGGAGGACCCGGCACCGTCCGCGCGGCCGATTACGGCTTCCGACCCTAATCGACCGTCCACGCCGCCGCCTGCTCCCGATGCGGCTGCGAAGCCGGCGCCCACGCGCAAGGTACGGAAGGTTGTACGGAAGGTCATCGTCAAGAAATTTGTCCCCAAGGGCACATTCGCAGCTCGCAAGGCCGCGGCGGCGGCGGCTGCTGCCGATGGAGCAGCGAATTTGACGGGGGAAAGCACAGCCGACAGGCCAGCAGATGATCACAACGTTGCCACGGGCGACCCAGTTGGCAAGGAGCAGAGCAAAATTGTACTACTTCACAGGCCTAGTGTCAAGAACTGCAATGCCTTCACTGCGCCTGCTGAGGGGGCGTCGGAATCGAGGGTAGAGACTCCAAACGACAAGCCAAACAATGATCAGCATGCCACCACAGACGATTCAGTGGACAAGGAGCATGATGCAGATGAAACAGTGGTTGGGAAGTTAGCTACCGATTGTAGTGCTGTTGATGTGCAGGCTGCTGCTGGATTAGAAACCCCAACTGACAAACTAACAAATGATGATGTTCAAGACATTCCAGCATCCAATTCAGTGGGCAAAGAGCAGGATGCTAATGAAACCATAGTTGTGAAGCCGGCCACCAATTGCAACGCTGTTGCTGTGAGGGACGCATCATGTAAGGAGACGGCGGTGGAAAGTTGGACTGAACAAACCTTATCTAGGAAGCCAGCAATTGATTGTACTGCCCGAGTAGAGGAGGAGGTGGGGATGTCCGAGAGACAGAGGACAAGTATGATGGAGGTGTTTGTTGGTGGGCTTGACAGGGATGCCAAGGAGGAGGACGTGAGGGCAGTGTTGGGGAAGGCGGGGGAGATCACACAGGTGCGGATGATAATGGATGCCCATACACGGAAGAATAAGGGTTACTGTTTTGTGCGGTACCGCGAGGCTGCACAGGCAAAGGATGCCATTGCAAAGTTTGGCAAAGTGAAGGTACTGACAGTCCACTTGGATAAACTTGTTATCACAGTTCACACATATGAAGTCATTTTCTCTATGAGTTATGCACTAATGGAATCATTGAATAGAAAGCACTGAAGCTTAACTATGCAGAAATGCACAACAGATAGTCCTATCATAAATACTAAAACAAATTTGCATTTAATTTTCTCAATGAGTAACCAAGTAATCTCATAACTTGTAAATATCACAACAGATCAGATTTTGCATGTAATTAGTACATGGAGTAGACACGTAAGCTCACTACCCGTTTTTCCTTTTTTTCTTTTGGCGCTGACAAATAGACGATTGACCTATCCCTTGTGTGCCAAGATTTGGTTTTATCGAGTCAGATCGGTTTAGTTGATCAGCATCGCCTAATGAACTATGTGACCATATCCTTACATTACCCCTTTTAGGTGCGAAAACATTTTTATTCTGATCGACACGTCTCATAACACAAAGTCACAGACTTTTACTTGCTATCTCTAATTACTTCATTTTCTCTTTACTGGCACTTCATGCGACCGAAAATGCTGTTTCTTGTGAAAATTAATTACCCTGTTTGTGGAGGTTATGCCGAACGGGTATACCTGCCACGGTGGATAAAACCTGGCCCACCAAGGAGGCCCATCAGATAAAGCCGGAGGGCTTAATGAAGAAGGCCTCATGGGCTTAGGCGCAAGGATAAGCTCTGGGCTGGCTTAGTGAAGTCCAAGACGAAGGCCAGGCTGCGTTCGCCTTAGGGAGCAAGTTAGGGTTTGTTGCCGTGTTAGTCTAGGACTCGTGATCTATGTCGGTTAAGGCTTTCCTTGTAGGGGAAGGCTTGGCGCCTTTATAAGCCAGCCTTCCAGCAGCCTTAGGGCACGCATACAATCTCATTGTAACCTGTACACATATTCTCCTTGAGTGAATTATAGCAGCACGTAGGATCTCGCCACCGTCGTGAGATCCGAAGCTGGGTAAGATCGTGTGTGCAATCCCGTCACTGGAACCCTCTACGTTCTTCCCCACCATCTCTACGGTACATATGAATCCATATAGTAGTTCCGCGTTACCAATACCTCGACAGTTGGCGCCCACCGTGGGGCCCAAGGCGTCGGGAGTTTTGTTTCAGGCGGGAGCATTGGGCGAGATCGGCAAGACTATGGCAGTTGGTCGCGCCCGCATCATCAACAACTTTGGGTGCATCGAAGACGACGGGTCCTACGTCCCAGCAAACGATGCACTGGTATCAAGCTTCGTCGTCCCCTTCGGCACCATCAACATCTTCATGGGTTTTACGGCTGAGGCGTATGGATTCCCCAGGGGATCCGCCGCCTTTTGGCCCACCCACCACCCCATCGATTATGCAATCGAGCAACAACACAGATCGGATCAGGCCTTTGTCTATCGCGATCTGAGTGACTCTGATACCCAAAGCGATTCTGACTCCAGCTCTTATGAGCTTATGGAGCCCGCCTCTCGTTTTGTCGGTGTCATTGACGCGTCTGGCCCTAAGCCGGCCGAATCTGACCCTGAGTCAATATTACCTGCCTTACAGACAGGAGCAGACTCAGAAGCCGGATTTGATGGCACCGCTCCAATGGCGGAAGATTCAGATCTCGATGAGCATAAGGAGGAAGACTTTGCAGCACAGGTTGCCGCACGAGGCTATGGCTCATCCGATCCAAATGAAGTCTTAATGACTTTCCCGGCACAGATAGCTATGGAGGATGGTGCGGCCGCGGCTAAACCAGACGAGGCTGAAGTTTCCTCTAGCATCAAACACATTGGTGACAAGGCGGAAAAGCCAGAGGATGTGCTGGAGCCTAAAAGGCCTCCTCCGGCTACGCCTATTGAAGAAGACCTGGAACGGTCAAAGGAGGAACACATGCGCGCATTGGAGCTCCTCAAAACACCTTTGGGACCAAATCCAACCGCGGTTGAACTTGAGGAAAGACGGAAAGCGCTCCTGGCTGAGACTGAAGTCAACATCAAGTATAAGTTGTCCCTCCCGAACAAGGAAAAAGAGCTGATCCTAGTTGGAAAGGCTCTAGAAGAGGAAGAGTATCAGCGTGAGCGCAATGTTGAGAAATTCCGCAAAGTAAGAAGTATATGTGACCCTCTTCTGCATCGGGATCTGCAGGGGAACTTCGAGAAGCCTTCTGCCCAAAAGTCTTTAAAGCCTTGGCAGAAATACTCCTTCAAAGTTAACCCTGATGGAGTCATATTCTTCTCCACCCCAGCCAAAAACATAGAGGCGGCCAGGGAAATCATGGGAGACGAAACAGTCCCAATTGAAGAGCGCCACCATTACTCTAAGATGCTCATCGAAAAGGCGGTAGAGCAGCAGGCTAAAGCGGACTCAAACTCAAAACTGGCGGACGATACGCGTCTTTGCAAGACAGCCGTTGCCGGCGGTGGAGATCCAGAGGAACCAGCTGGTTCCAGTAGCCATGGCAATAAGGGTAAGGAACCTAGGAAGGACAAAGTTCCTGACAAGCACAGGGATGAGTCAAAGACTGGGTCCAATCGCCATAGTGACAAAGGCAAGGACGACCACCGGCAAAAGGATAACACACGCCATAAGAAGAATGATCCGCCTCGCCGTGAAAGAGATCAAGATAAGGGGAAGGACGCACGGCGTGGGAGTGACCGGCTTAACATGCCACCTCCGCCCGCAGCACGGGCAAGAGACGAAGAAAATAGGGGCAACAGAGATCCGCCTCAAAGGCGATCTCGCTCCCGCTCCCCTCATCGCCAAAGCCGTCAGGAGGAGCCAAGGCGTAGCCAATCCAACAAAGGGCCAGCCAGGGAAAACACTCATATCTCAGACGCCCGCATCCGTCTCGATGAGATTAAAGCGGCCAAAGAGGAGTCTTACCTGGGCCCTGTGTGCTTTGGACCGGCGATTCGCAAGGTGCAACTCCCATCCTCGCTAGGCAATGTCAAGAAAATTGTGGACAAGTACAATGGCATTGACAAACCGGACATATGGCTGCCTGATTACATCCACGCCGTTGGTATTAATGACGGTGATTACAATGCAGCTGTACGTTTTCTTCCACTCATGTTGGAGGGAACAGCCCGGTTGTGGATCGACACTTTGCCAGAAAAGAGTATCCACAATTGGCAGGACATGCAGAAAACATTTATGCAACACTTCTCATGCACATACAAACGTCCAAAGGCTTACTCAGATCTACTAAAGTGCGCTCAAGTGGAGGGGGAGTCAAGCAGAGCTTTCATAGCTCGATGGATAGAGACAAAGAATGCATGCGAAGATGTTTCTGAGATCCAGGCCATACATGCTTTTATGAACAGCCTGAAGAAAGGCAACATGATGAGATATATGTTGGCCAGCCAAAACATCAAACACCTCGGCGAGCTCTTAGACAGCGCGAACAATTACGCTGCAGCAGAAGACGACGCTCGAGCTGACGACGGCGATCTGCGCATGGACATAGCTGTTAACCCGGAAAAGCGAAACAACAATCAAAGCCGGAAAAAGAAGGAAGCCAACGATGCGCCAGGACCATCAAAGGAGGTAGCCTTTGCCAATAAGAAGGGTGGCCAGAGCGGGGCTAGCAGATGGCAGAAGAAGAGCGATGACAGTCAAGGGTCAAGACCCATTAAAATCACCTATGACGACATCAAAGATGAACCTTGTGCCCATCATAGCAAGCTTGGCAAATGCACCCATACCAACAGGCAGTGCCGCCTTAACGATGATATCAAGAAGGATCCGGACGCTGGCTTCAAGGCAAAACAGTTCAAGCGCAAGAACCGTAAAGACAAGAAAGAGTAGAAGGACAACGAGGAAAGTGCTTCGGAGCCGGAAGTGTAAACCGTAGTAGTTTTGTATACGTATTAGAGATAGAATCGGTATCCTATATCGTATGTATCTTGTTGTACAAGTTTTCTGTGATATATAAAGAGAGCCAGCCGTGTGGGCTAACCACGGCAAAACCTATTCTTGACTTGGTATCAGAGCCTCGATCCGTTCCTACCCTAGCCGCACCACCGCCGCTGCCCATGGCGACCTCCTCAGCCCTTGTCGACGCAAGCTCTGCCGCCCTCGTTTCTCAGCTCGCTAGTGTCCTAGCCGCGGCGTCTTCATCAACAACACCTTCCCTGCCGTCAGCTTCCTCCTTCGCCGGCTTGATCACTGTTGATCTCGATCGGAACACCTTTGCCCTATGGAAGTCCCAAGTCGTTCCGGCGGTCGCCGGCGCCAATCTCTTTGGCTACCTCGACGGGTCCACCAAGGCGCCTCCTAAGCAAGTTACCGAAGGCGCCGGTGATGCTGCACGTCAAGTGCCCAATCCGGCCTACTCCATCTGGTTCCGTACAGACCAGATCGTCCTCGGTGCACTCCGATCTCACATGCACGTGGACATCCTCGCTCAGATGACGGCGTACACGACCGCGAGCGAGGTCTGGACAGCTCTACACGCCATGTTCTCTGCACAGAACAGGGCAAGCCTCAACAACCTTCGTGTCCAGCTCTCAAGCACGAGGAAGAACAAGCTATCCGTGGCCGAGTATTACCAGAAGATGAAGTCCCTCGCTGATGCAATGGCCGGCGCAGGGCATCCTCTCACAGATGATGAAATCATCAGCTACATCAGTGCAGGACTCGGAGAAGAGTTCGATGCAATCATGGCCTCGCTCACCGTCTTCAACATGCCGGTGACTCTTGCAGATTTCTATTCATTCCTTTTGAGCTGCGAAGCACGTCAAGCTCTCCGGGCCTCGCAGACTGCGGAGTTCTCCTCATCCGCCAACACCGTCAACCGCACCACCAACAACTCAAGCAACAACAACAACGGTGGGGGTGGGAACCCTACCGGCAACACTGGCAACTCTCGTCAGCAGTTTCAGCAAGGTGGTGGCTATCAAGGTGGAGGAGGCTACCGTGGTGGCTACCGCGGTGGCTATAGAGGACAAGGTCGCGGACGTGGCCGTGGCAATGGCTGGCGCCCAAAGTGCCAAGTCTGCGGCAAGATCGGGCATGTTGCACTGAAGTGTCGTGAACGCTTCAACCATGCCTTCCAGGCTGATGATGCACCGGCCGGTTACTACGCCGGCAACCATGGTCACAACGACCGTCAGGGAGGACACCAAGGCGGTCAGCCCTACTGGTACATGGATACAGGAGCCACTGATCATCTCACCGGCGATCTTGATCGGCTGAACTTCCATGAGCACTACGACGGCAAGGAGCAAGTCCAGGTGGCAAATGGCGCAGGTTTGCATATTTCGCACATTGGTCATTCTTCTCTACTTGGCTCATCCCCATCTCGCTCCTTAGCTCTTAAAAATATTCTACATGTTCCTAAAATCCACAAAAATCTGCTATCCGTGTATCGTCTCGTAAGTGACAATCATATTTTCGTTGAGTTTCATCGTGACTATTTTCTTGTTAAGGACCGAGCAACGAAGGCGGTGCTGCTGCACGGTAGAAGCAAGGGAGGACTCTACCCTGTTCCTGTTGGTCGCGCCACCCAAGGTTCTCAGGCTTTGTCTAGCGTCACGTCTGATCAATGGCATCAACGCCTTGGTCACCCATCTAGTAAAATTGTCAAGTCGGTTCTTAGTAAAAATAAGTTTTCTAGTTCTTCAAGCAATGAGTCATCAGTTTGTGATGCGTGTCAACGCGCAAAGAGTCATCAATTGCCCTATAGTGTGTCTACTCGTGTAACCTCGTCTCCTCTAGAACTTATTCATACAGATGTTTGGGGTCCTGCTATTGTCTCTTCTGGAGGATATAAATATTATGTTAGTTTCATTGATGATTTCAGTCGTTATACTTGGATCTATCTTCTTAAAAATAAATCTGATGTTGAGCAAGTATTCTACAATTTTCAGAATCATGTTGAACGCCTTTTGAACTCTAAAATTCGTACCATTCAATCCGATTGGGGTGGTGAGTATCATCGATTACATAAGTATTTTCAGCGTACCGGTATTTCCCATCGTATCTCATGTCCTCATACGTCGCAACAAAACGGTATCGCTGAACGTAAACATCGCCACCTTGTTGAGACAGGATTAGCCCTTCTTGCTCACTCCTCCGTTCCTATTCGTTTTTGGGACGAAGCCTTTCTCACAGCATGTTATCTCATTAATCTTATGCCTACACCGTTCATCAACAATGAAACTCCTTTGACTCGTCTTCTTCATGTTTCACCCGACTACACCTTCCTACGTATTTTTGGGTGTGCGTGTTGGCCCAGCTTACGAAAATATAATTCCCGCAAACTTGAATTTAGATCGAAGATGTGTGTTTTCTTGGGGTACAGTCCTTTCCATCGTGGTTATAAATGTTTAGATCAATCTACTGGGCGCATCTATATATCTCGTGACGTGGTCTTTGATGAAAAAGTGTTTCCATATACAACAACATCTCCTCCAAATTTGTCACCTCTCCAACATCCAGTGTCCTTCCCGTCATCCGAGCCAATAGTCCAGAATGCTCCATTGCGCAAATATGACCTGTCACTTTTACCTGGTATTTTGCCTCCTGCAGGTTCTGTCATGTCACCTGGCGCTGCTCAATCCAGTGCGCCTCCTGCCGCCAGTGCACGTCCTGCCGCCGACCCTGCCGCGACAGAGAATTTGGATGTTTTTCCTGCCGTGGCAGAGAATTTGGAGGTTTTTCCTGCCGTGGCAGAGAATGCTGAATCTCCTGCCGCGGCCACGTCTCCGGCTCCTTCTTCGCCTAGTTCTGTGCCTTCGCATGCTGCTCCGGCGCTTATTGGCCCTGATTATGCTCGCTCCACTCGAGGTAGGCCCATTATTCCTCGTCGGATCACTGATGGCACAATACGGTATGATCCCAAACGTCGAGCATTCTTTGCCACACCTACCTCTCATCGTGATGCTCTCACTGACCCAGCATGGCGTGCTGCCATGAATCTTGAGTTTACTGCTCTTCAACAGAACCGGACTTGGGTCCTTGTGCCCAAACCCGCAGGAACAAATATTGTCAGCTGCAAATGGATTTTTAAAGTAAAACAGCATCCTGATGGCTCGCTGGATAAATACAAAGCTCGGTTAGTGGCTCGTGGATTTACTCAGCAGTATGGTCTTGATTATCATGATACGTTTAGTCCGGTTGTTAAAGCTGCAACAGTTCGGCTTGTTCTTGCGCTTGCTGTTTCTCGCGGCTGGTGTCTACGTCAAATTGATGTGAGCAATGCTTTCCTTCATGGATATCTCGCTGAGGATGTTTATATGCAACAGCCTCCCGGTTTTGAAGATGGCACTCGTCCATCCTATGTTTGTAAGTTGCAGAAGTCTCTCTACGGTCTCAAGCAATCACCACGGGCATGGTACTCTCGGTTAAGTGATAAACTTCAGCAGCTCGGGTTCACACCATCCGTTGCCGATACATCCTTGTTTGTCTTTCATCAAGGTGCGGTCACTATTTATATGCTCGTGTATGTGGATGACATTGTCATTGCTGGCTCTTCTGCTGCTGTTGTTGATCGTCTAGTTGCATCACTGGCCCGGACGTTTCCCATCAAAGATCTTGGTCTCCTTCGGTATTTCCTCGGTCTCGAGGCGACTCACAATTCAGGGGGAATAACTCTTTCTCAGCACAAGTATGCGTTAGATTTGTTGCAAAGGGCAAACATGGCGAATTGCAAGTCTGTCTCAACACCTATGCATGCTGTTGACAAATTGTCTTTGATGAGTGGCGCTTGCTTATCTGATGATGACACCTTTCAGTATAGGAGCATTGTTGGTGGGCTCCAGTACTTGACACTTACCCGGCCAGATATTTCATTTGCTGTCAACAAGGTGTGCCAATTTCTCTCCAAACCCACAGATATTCATTGGGAAGCAGTGAAGAGAATTTTGCGATATGTTCAAGGAACAGTTAGCCTTGGACTGCAGATCAAGCGATCTAGTTCTACCTTGTTGAGTGTATTCACAGATGCAGACTGGGCTGGTAATGTTGATGATCGTCGATCCACAGGAGGTTTTGCTGTTTTCTTCGGTCCTACACTCATTTCATGGAGTGCTCGTAAACAACCCACGGTATCTCAATCAAGCACTGAGGCTGAGTACAAGGCATTGGCCAACGGAGCTGCCGAAGTAATATGGGTTCAGTCTTTGTTAAAAGAACTTCGAGTTCAACAGCCAAGAGCTCCAGTTTTGTGGTGTGATAACCTTGGTGCCACCTATCTCACTGCTAATCCGATATTTCATGCAAGGACCAAGCATATTGAAGTTGACTTTCATTTTGTACGAGAAAAGGTAGCACTTGGAGCTCTTGATGTCAGGTTTGTGTCATCCGGTGATCAAGTGGCGGATGGCTTCACTAAACCAGCTACAAAACAGATGCTTGCCAGATTATGTCACAATCTTCACCTTGTGTCCACCGGTGTAGATTGAGGGGGAATGTAAACCGTAGTAGTTTTGTATACGTATTAGAGATAGAATCGGTATCCTATATCGTATGTATCTTGTTGTACAAGTTTTCTGTGATATATAAAGAGAGCCAGCCGTGTGGGCTAACCACGGCAAAACCTATTCTTGACTGGAAGATCAGGAGCCAAAGCACAAGAGGAGCAACAAGTTTCCAAGGGTCGAAACAAGCCTTGTCACTTTCCTTGCCACTCCTTCGGCCAAAAAGGAAAAGGCAGCCTGGAGGGAACTCAATGCCACTATGCCAGCGGTTCCCCAGTATCTCAACTGGTCCGAGCACCCCATTACATGGGACCGCAACGATCATCCTGATCATATTCCACAGAACCCAGGGAATTACGCGCTCGTTGTAAACCCAATTGTGCAGCAATGCAGGCTTTCTAAGGTGCTTATGGATGGAGGGAGTAGCATCAACATCCTCTATCTTGAAACCTTAAAGCGCATGCGCCTTTCTGAGACACAGCTAAAACATAGCACAGTCAAGTTTCACGGCATAGTGCCAGGCAGGCAGGCCAGTTCTATGGGAACAATTGTCTTAGACGTCACCTTCGGTGACGAAACAAACTATAGGACTGAGGAAGTTGCCTTTGAGGTGGTGGAATTCAAAAGTGCGTATCACGCAATCTTTGGCCGCCCAGCCTTTGCCAAATTCATGGCACGCCCGTGTTACATCTACAGCAAGCTCAAAATACCTGGACCAAACGGCGTCATCACGGTCAATGGCGACTTCAAGAAGGCGAAGGAATGCGAAGCAGGAAACGCCGTCTTAGCAGAAGCAGTCATCAGCAAGGAAGAGCTGGAGCAGTACAAGAAAGAAGTTAACACCAATGAAATGCCGGATGGTAAAAAGCCTCCTTGCGCTCGGATGTTACCTTCAAGGCCAGCTCAAACTCGAAGAAGATCGTGCTGGACAACGCTGATGCAAGCAAGACGACGAACATAGGCGCGGACCTCAGTGACGCATAGGAAGGCGCGCTCGTCAAGTTCCTCCGTGAGCAACGGGATATTTTTGCATGGTCACCATCAGACATGCCAGGAGTACCCCGGGAACTTGCCGAGCACAGCCTTAATGTCGCCAAAGGTGCCAAGCCAGTAAAACAAGGTCTTCGTCGCTTCGGTCCAGAGAAGAAGAAAGCAATAGGAAAAGAGGTAGCTCGGCTTAGTGCCGCTAATTTCATTAGAGAGGTTATCCACACAGATTGGCTAGCAAATCCTGTATTAGTACCTAAGAAGGACGTGAAAGACTTGCGCATGTGCATAGATTTCACCGGCTTAAACAAAGCCTGTCCTAAAGACCCCTTCGCATTGCCGCGAATTGATCAGGTCGTAGATGCTGTATCAGGTTCTGAATTACTATGCTTTTTGGACGCTTACTCTGGCTACCACCAAATTAAGATGAAGGAGTCTGACCAAATTAAGACTTCCTTCATCACACCTTTCGGAACGTTTTGCTACATAACTATGCCTTTCGGGCTTAAAAACGCTGGCTCAACGTACCAACGGTGCATACAACGTTGCCTACACGATCAAATAGGCCGCAATGTTCACGCTTATGTCGATGACATTGCCGTTATGTCGCGAAAACGCGGCGATCTCATCGTTGACCTTCAAGAAACCTTTGATAACTTAAGAAAATATAACATGAAGCTAAATCCGGGAAAATGCTTTTTTGGCGTCCCAGCAGGAAAACTTTTAGGCTTCATTGTTTCAGAAAGAGGTCTTGAGGTTAACCCAGAAAAGATTCGAGCTATCATGGACATCAAAAAGCCTACTTGTCTTAAAGATGTCCAAAGGCTCACAGGATCTGCAGCAGCTGTAAGCCGATTTATTAGTAGGCTGGGGATAAAGCTTTACCCCTATACAGGTTGTTGAAGAAAACTAAGACGTTCGTCTGGACTGAAGAGGCAGATGCAGCCTTAGCACAGTTAAAAGACGCCTTAGTTTCAGCACCAATATTAGCGTCTCCTCTACCACAAGAGCCGATGCTACTTTACATGGCGGCTACCAACCTAGTTATTAGTGCAGTGGTTGTTGTTGAGCGAAAGGAAGAGGGAAAGGAGCTACCGGAACAAAGGCCGGTATATTATATCAGCGAAGTCTTCTCCGAATCCAAACAACGATACCCTCACTATCAGAAGCTGGCTTATGGAGTTTTCTTCGCAGCCAGAAAATTACGCCATTATTTCCAAGAGCACCCAATCACGGTAGTCAGTAAGGCGCCATTGGGTGACATTATAAACAACACCGATGCCACTGGACGTGTGGCTAAGTGGGGAATTGAATTGGCAGCCTTCGACATCCAGTACAAGCCACGTACAGCCATCAAATCCCAGTCTTAGCTGATTTCATCGCAGACTGGACAGAAGCAATGGATGAACTTCCCCTCCCTGACGAGAATATTGGGTTATGCACTTTGACGGCTCCAAAATGTTGCAGGGATCGGGAGCTGGCGTGGTACTGAAGAACCCTAAAGGAGACAAGATGTGCTATGTCTTGCAGATACACTTCAATGCCACTAATAATGTTGCAGAATACGAGGCTCTGTTGCATGGATTGCACGTCGCAAAGGATTTGGGCATTAGCCGTCTTTTGTGCTATGGCGATTCAGACCTCGTTGTTCAACAATTAGAAGGGGCATGGGACGCGAAGAGCCCTACAATGGCTGAATACCGACGCACGGTAGACGAGTTTGGTCGGTGTTTTATCGGCTTAGAAGTCAAGCATATCAAAAGGGAGGAAAATGAAGCAGCGGACGCCTTAGCCAGAATGGGCTCGAAAAGATCGAAGGTGCCCTCCGATATATTTTTGGAGCACCTGTACGTGCCGTCTATTAAAGGCGGAGATGAGGATGACCCCATGGCTTCGCAGTCTGTTTCCGTCATGCTGGTGAAGCCAGATTGGACACAGCCCTACATAAATTTCCTCCTTAACAAGGAAGAGCCAGAGGATGAAGTATTAAGGCGGCAAGTTGTGCGCAGAGCTAAGGCATACACAATAATAAATGGAGAGCTATACAAGCGGAGTACCACAGGTGTATATCAACGATGCGTTTCGCCGGAAGAAGGACAGGAGATACTAGAAGAGATCCATGGTGGATGTTGCGGTCATCATGCCTCTGCCCGAGCAATTGTCGCCAAAGCTTTTAGACATGGATTCTACTGGCTCACAGCAAAGCAAGACGCAGAAGAACTCGTCAAGAAATGCGTTGGATGCCAAAAGTATGCAAGACAGCCAAAGATGCCAGCCCAGGAATTGCGCACCATTCCAATCACGTGGCCATTTGCGGTCTGGGGACTGGACATGGTAGGTCCATTCAGGACTGCGCGAGGCGGCGTCAAACATCTCTTAGTTGCGGTGGATAAATACACCAAGTGGGTTGAAGCTAAGCCCATAAAAAAGCTTGATGGGGCAACAGCCAAGAAGTTCGTCATTGAGGTTATAACGAGATTTGGCGTCCCCCACAGTATCATTACGGACAATGGGACAAACTTCGCCGTAGGAGAACTGGCAAAGTACTGTGGTGAAGTTGGTATTCGTTTGGACTTAGCATCTGTGGCTCATCCACAATCGAATGGCCAAGTTGAGCGAACCAACAGTATAATCTACAGGGAATAAAGCCAAGATTAGAGTGCCTTTGCATAGAGCAGCTGGAGCATGGGTAGAAGAATTACCTGCTGTCTTATGGAGCATACGCACAACTCCAAGCAGTGCAACAGGCTATACCCCTTTCTTTCTCATATATGGCGCTGAAGCGGTACTCCCAACAGATGTCCTGCACGACACCTCGTGTAACAGCCTACGTTGAAGCAGACGCAGAAGAAGCCAGACAGGATGGCTTAGACCTTCTCGAAGAAGAGCGTGAGATAGCGCTTCAGCGCTCCGCCATTTATCAGCAGAACATGCGGCGTTACCACAGTCGCAAGGTAAGACGGAGATCGTTTCGAGAAGGCGATTTGGTGCTTCGCCTTGTTCAGCAAAAGGAGCACAAACTATCTCCCATATGGGAAGGACCCTTCGTTATCAGCAAAGCGCTTAAGAACGGGGCATATTATCTTGTGGACCTCCGTGATATGAAGAAGAAGAAAAGAGGCCGCAAAAGGAAAAGGAACGAAGAAGCAGTGCTCAAGGAGACGAAACGTCCTTGGAACATTGAGCAGCTACGTCCTTTTTACACTTAGCAATTCTATTGTAATCACACCATATATGATTATGAAATAAAAGTCTTTGGTTCCCTCAATTATTTTTATGCATGAGTTCTCGCCGTCTTTTATTTCCATTTGATCATATATTTCGATAAAAATATCAATGTTAACCCGAATTGGCTTCGTGCTTGTGGTTACTCACATGATGCTTTTGCCTTAAGGCCTTACAAAAATTAAAATTGCATCCGTCTAAGAGTATTTATCTGATCGCGTATATGCTGGCTTGTCTTAGTAGATGCTTTACGCACCAAAAGCCGGCGCCGTTTCTGTGTTTAAACAGTTTGGTTACTAACCCTGTTGCCAGCGAAGTGTTCCGTGCCTTAGGTTCTGCCAGCATACGAAAAGGCTAAAGCATATAAGCCAGAAAACTTAAGACGGATAAGGAGCATAGTTTGCAAGCCTTTTAAAAATAAGTGCATGCGTTGCAAAACAAACATGTTCAACAGATAAAAAGGCTCCTGCCATTACAAAACATAAACAAGTCTTTTGTGCCATCTTTCATGACACGCTTAATGCAAAGTTTTTCCTGCATCTTATGCAGGGGACTGAGGAGGCGAAGACGCAGGGGACTTGGATGGATCCAGCGTAGCTTCAGACTCTCCTTCTTCTTCTTCTTCTTCTTCATTTCCGTCTTCTGACTCATCGCCATTGCCAGTGGTGGGTGCTTCGGCTTCGTCATCAGACACGTCGTCAGGACGGGGAGGCACAGGCTTCTTGGAGAAGAAGATAGCAAGTCTACCATCTCCGCAACGGCTGAGGCAAAGCCAGAGACAGAGGCATAGACCTTTTCTTTGACGAGCTCGTTGCCGTCTCTGTCCTTGGCTGGGAAACACTTGATAACGCGCCACATGTTGACTTCGGGGTAGTGGCCGCGAACAAGTCCTAGAGCAAGTTTTGCTCCGCCTCTAGCTGCTG
Organism: Poa pratensis; assembly: GCA_947311845.1. Taxonomy (NCBI): domain Eukaryota; kingdom Viridiplantae; phylum Streptophyta; class Magnoliopsida; order Poales; family Poaceae; genus Poa; species Poa pratensis. The sequence continues at coordinate 96,945,430 of CAMZMU010000107.1, read as the reverse complement.
AGCGAAGACGCTCCACCACCTCTGGGACGCAGTTCTGAAGAAGTGGCAGCAAGTTGCTGGTGTTTGTCACTTGGGGCAGCTGTTTTGGGAAGATGTTGGCGACAACGTCTCTTCCCGCAGTGTACAGCCCTGACACAATTTCGCCACACTCCAAGATAAGCTCCAGGCGCGTCTCAGAGGTAAGCCTTTCCCCAAACCCAGCTGGAACTGTGGAAAGGAGGAATGAAAAAAGTTAAGGCGTACTGAAGTGTTGGAATAAAGGCAAGAAGTAAAAGAAGGAGGCTTACTTAGCAGTTTCTCGTCAATGGCGGTGCTCTCATCAGCTTGGCGTTCAAGACGACCTTGTAAGCTCTGGATTAGGAGCCCATCCTTTTCAGCCTGTCGCTGCAGTTTCAGAAGTTCTGCCTTCAGTTTGTTTGCCCTTCAGCGGCGCTGTCTTGGACGGCTTTAAGATTGGCCTCGGCCGTCTTTCGGTTCTCCTCCAGTTGCTTAAACAAGGCGGCATTTTCCCGCCTCACAACTTCTATATCGCCAGTCTCGCTGACGATCTGTTTTGCCTTCGCCACAACAGCTGTGAAAGACACATTGCATGTGTTGAGCATCTTATGCCTTCAAATGAATAAACACAATGCATGTGAAAGAACATTTACCTTCGTTCGCCTTATTTTGGCGACGGCTTGCTTGAGCACTTGCCTTTGGTTACTCAGGAGTACCACAGATCGCATGTAAGCTGCTCGCTGCTCTGCTAAGGCAAGGGCAGTAGTAAGTAACAAAGGTAAAGACAATAAGTATAGCTACAAGGGCTTGGGGACTGAGTCTTTATCAACATTAAAGAAAGGCCATTACGTCGGCTTAGTCAAAGCACAACGTAATGCCCGGGGACTAGTATGTACATAAAGACGGAATGTTTACCTGCATCATGGCCTTCAAGGCTTTGTAGCTCTTCTTCATTGTGACGTACAGCTCGTCACAATTGTCTTCCAGATTCAAATGGTCAATGTTTGACCAACTGGCCTTAGCTTCGGAGGCGGCTCGTTGCGCTCCTTCTCATCGGCAAGCATGGCGGCGATGTTGGGTAAGATGTACCCCTCGTCGTCAAAGAGCTCTTGCTTCACCATGTTGCGGATAGCCTCACGAGTAATGGGCTCGTTCGGCTCCTCTGACTGAAGTACCGCCGCCTTCCCAGCAGCGGCAGCCCTGGCCAACTTTTCAGTTTCCGTCTTATCAGGTAAGACGGCTGAGTCCAGATCTATATGATGATCTTCAGATGGGCCTGGGCTGTCTCTTGTTGAACGGAGGGAGTGGGGGGAGCGATGGCTGGAGAGGCTCAGTCTTCTTTGCCTGGAAGAAATTACTTTCTTCCTCTTGAGAGGTGCAGTTGGTTTGATCCTGCAAATCACATACAAAATAAGATAACATTCATAGACATTGTTCGCCTTACTAAAGAAATTGAGGTTCGGCTTACTTCTGTACTGGAGCATTGAAGGCCGCATCTTCATCGTCCTCAATGTCGAGCACTTCGGCGTTAACAGGGATGGCTTTCTCACGCTTCCGCCTTTCTGCTGCTGAAGTTGCTGCAGTAGCTCCTGAAGCCTTTCGTTTCCGAGTCTTTGGGGCTCGGGTGCCGCTTCAGGCACGTAAAACAAAGGAGCCAGCAGATTATCCGGCAAAAGGGCGAGCTGAAATCAAAAGTGGTGTTAGTAAGGCAAACATTGTGGAAGTGTAAAAACAGTAATGGTAAATGCCTTACCTTGGAGCGGGTTGGCGGCTGTGTACATAGGACGCTGCTCTGTGAGCTGGATCCTTTCCTTGGCAATCCTCTTAAAGCGATACACAAGGGCGTCTTGCGTAAGGTCACTCTCACTAACACGGAGGGGATCTTTCTTCTGGTCCGTGTAGTGGCACATGAGGCCTTTGCGATCTTTCAAAGGCTGGATTCGCCTTGACAACCAACATAGGATGGTGTCTGCGCCCGTGAGTTTGGGCACAGCAGTCTTTGTTAAGTACTCAATCCGCCTTTGCATGCGACGGAGGTTGTCAGGAAGGACCTTCAGCGGTTTTCGCCCCAAGAGGCGGGCTCCGCAGGCAAAGGAGAAAAGCGAGGAAGTCCTATGTCTTTGCCTACTGGCGCCATGTCTTTGCAGTAGAAGAAGGAGCTATTCCAGCCTTTAATGGAATCTATTTTTGGCGCCTTAGGATACCAGTCTCTGCCTCTACGAAGGTTGATGCTAACTGTTCCTAAGGAAAGCAGTTCTTCCTTCTCTGTTTGGCGCTTGCAAGTAAAGCAGTACTTGAAGAATTCTAAGCTGGGCTCTATGCCTAGTATCCTTCGAATAAAGCCATAAAGCCAGCTATGTACAAGATACTATTGGGGCCTACGCTATGAGGCTGAAGGCCATAGTAGTCTAAGACTGATTGGAAAAAAGGATGCGGAGGCAAAGACAAACCGCGGAGGAGATGTGAGACGAGGAGCACTCGTTCATCGCCGGCGGGATCTGGAGCAGGGTGGCCGTACGCTGACCGCCAGTGGCAGTTCTCCTTTGGTGGGAGGATGCCCTCCTTTTCCAGCTGCGTGAGGTCCGCGTCGGTGATGGTGGAAGCTGCCCAGTTGCGGGATGATGCTTCCTCTCCCTCCTCCTCTGCCTCCGCCGCATCGCCCTCGTCGGAGGGCTGGGCATTCTTCTCTGCTTCGATGGAGGTGGCCGCAGAACTTGTCGCCGCTGCCGCGCGAGATGCAGATGCATCCGCGGTGCTCGATCCCCTCATGGCCAGATCTTGTCCCTCCGTCGCCGCCGACGCCGCCGCCGTTGCCGCTCCCGCGGTCGCATCGGAGCTCTCCATGGGTGGGTGCGCAGGTGGTGGTGGTGGAGCTCGCCGGAGTTCGGATGGGATGGGCGCGAGGAGGACGATGAACAGGGAAATGAACCAGATGGAGAAAATCAGTTCCCCTTTTATGGGGGCGTGCGCCGCGATTAGTGCGGTGAGATAACGTCGCGCGATTTTCGCCACGCGTCCCGCAACGGTCAGATATGGGCATCTTCTCCCGCACGCCTCGGAGATCGTGTGCGGAAAAATAGCAGTAATGGCGTCACAACGTCTCTTTGCTTGTCCAGACTGTCGTGGACTGGCTTTGACTGCGGTGACGTCATGACAAGACTCGACGCTGACAGAATCTTTCTGCCAGATTGTTCAAAGTGCAGGAGAGTTCGGCTTAATCCTTAAGGCAGACTGAATGTCTCATTTTGGAATGCTCCAAGCTCTTCTGTCCGCCTTGCGCAAAGGCGAAAGCCCGTGTTTCACAAAGACGGCAAACGAAGAACTTAAACCTTTCCGGGGACTACTGTGGAGGTTATGCCGAACGGGTATACCTGCCACGGTGGATAAAACCTGGCCCACCAAGGAGGCCCATCAGATAAAGCCGGAGGGCTTAATGGAGAAGGCCTCATGGGCTTAGGCGCAAGGATAAGCTCTGGGCTGGCTTAGTGAAGTCCAAGACGAAGGCCTGGCTGCGTTCGCCTTAGGGAGCAAGTTAGGGTTTGTTACCGTGTTAGTCTAGGACTCGTGATCTAGGTCGGTTAAGGCTTTCCTTGTAGGGGAAGGCTTGGCGCCTTTATAAGCCAGCCTTCCAGCAGCCTTAGGGCACGCATACAATCTCATTGTAACCTGTACACATATTCTCCTTGAGTGAATTATAGCAGCACGTAGGATCTCGCCACCGTCGTGAGATCCGAAGCTGGGTAAGATCGTGTGTGCAATCCCGTCACTGGAACCCTCTACGTTCTTCCCCACCATCTCTACGGTACATATGAATCCATATAGTAGTTCCGCGTTACCAATACCTCGACACTGTTGATTTTGGTTGCAAGACCACTTTTGCGATAGTTTGTATGCTATACGTCAACTAAGCTCACTGTACCATTCTGGATTAACTTTTTTTGGCGACGTGAGGATGAAAACACGAGCGGGGTGGTATGCATGCGCGCCTTGTTCCACCCATCTGACTGGGCTTTGAAAGAATTTTAAGCCTAGGGTTATACAAATGGCATCAGGGCATCAACCCTCAATGCTGTTTTCTTGGGGTTTTGTTGCAACAGTGGGCTAAATGTTACTGTGGGGAGGTGGCACTAAACTAGCATACAATGCAGCAGCCTTGTCACTGACAGGTTAATCTTTAGCATACAATGCTGCAACAGCCTTCTCTCCTCCAACAGCGCCTTGCCAGTTTACATTTACTTAAACTAGCATACAATGCTTGTTTACCCAAACTGTGGCACTAAAAGGTTAACCTTTTTGTCGAAGCAAGGACGGAATCCGAAGTAAGGTGCTACACATGCGTTCCGTCCCACATGGGGTTGGGATTTGAATGAATTGTGCCTAGGCTGTTGTTACAGTTCACCATGCATTGGATGTCTGGTGTGGTGACAACACTTCCTTGCCATTTACAAGAGTCATTTTGAGGTGGCATAGGGTTTGTGGGTCATGTCACAGCTATGCTGTGAAGTACCATTACTTTACAGAGTTGACTTTGAGAGTAACACTGGCATTATCATTGACTAGCACTTTTAATATGGTCAATCACTGTGAACATAGCTACTCCCTCTGTTCCAAATTAGTTGACTTACATTTGTACAAATATGAATGTATCTATACTTGTTTAGTGTCTAGGTACATCCATGTCTAGACAAATGTGTGTCACTTAATTTGGAACGGAGGGAATACAATTTACATTATAAACTATAGAAATACTAGTACAGAAAAGTAGAAGGTACTGGGAACATTTTAAGTTCTTAAATGATACATATATAGTCTTCATGCATTGAGAACCAATGTTTTCTGTAAGTGTTGGTGCTACTTGTACGAAAAATCACTTTGACCTTAGCTCTATCTAATCACCAAGTAGAAATTGTCTTTTCTTACCTTTTACTCTCGTGAATGCCTATTGCAATTTTCCTTTCTCATCTCTTTTACCATACTGATTATCATCTTGTTTATTGAAACCCACCACAAGATCTGTGGGAAGTTTTGTCGAACTGCAGCTCCTGTTGGGAATGATAGCATTTCTCCTGGAAATATCAACAAAAAATGGAAGAAAGAAGATGTGAGTAGCATTCTTGTGTCTTGAATGGCTTGCTCGGATTTTTCTTGCATTGCTCATTGCTTGCTTGCCTTATCTTAAGTAACCTGATACCATCTTTGTTCCGTTTAGGTTAAATCAATTTTTGTGGAAGGGGTACCATCTTCCTGGGGTCAAGCCAAACTGACAGAGATCTTCAAGAATTATGGGAAAATTGAACACATCTTCCTATCACGCAATGTGCAATCATCTGAAAAGAGGGGCTGTGCATGCATTAAATATATGGCTCATGAGGCTGCAATGTTGTGTCTTGAATCCTTTTACAAGGAAGAATTGACTGAGAATGGCTCAAAGGTATTTTCTCATACTTTATTTAGGTTGAATCAGAGTTTTTGGTTTACACAGTTTTCACATCTTTAGTTGGTGTTTCCCAGGTGAATATTAAAGTCTCAATGGCTAAATCTGTCCAAAAGAGCAAGCAGAACAAAGAACATACATTAATTTTCAATGAGAATGACAAAGCAGTAGGTAAAGGTGAGTTTATGCCCTTCAAAATTATAGTTCTGATTATTCGACGCATCTAATATTTCCCAAATCACCTATGTCCAGTACTATATATTTTGCAAAAAAGTAAAATAATAATTAACTGCTTAGTTTGTTTCCTTTTGCCTTCTTGGTGTCCTTTGTCACAATCTATCTGGTTTTGACTTGCAGTTGTGATGATATTTAGTGTTTTAAGTAATTTCCATGTTATTATTGGCTGCAGTTGTCTCTTCTTTTAATGGTTCACTACTTCTCTAGTTTTCAGTTGTGCCTGACGCAACTTGTGTTGATTCATTTTGAATTATTTACATGTAATTTTAGGTATGCAGATTTTTAATCATTTAAATCTTCTCCAGTTGAGACTCACGCACACATCAAACCCTTCTGCCACTTTCTTGAGTTCCATAATATTCTTGCAGAACTTCCTTTACAGTTTATTCTGTCAGCTTCTGAATGATCAATATTAATATTATTCTCTGGATTTTACGCCGTCCTTCTGTGTTTGTTTCTTCCTATGATTTGATTATTGTTTATTCTCGTTACTCTCATTCAAAGTTTACCATTTAGACCTAACTTTGAGTACGTATTCGTATAGTGAATAAAAATGTACCGCAGGAATTTAAGAAGTCATGCCATATAAGTACTCATTTAAAAGTAATCAAATTTCAGTGTGGACACTTGCCAGTTGTTTGTTGACCAATAATGAGATGTTAATAGTATCTGCTTCTGATGTTTAACTTCTGGAGGCAAATCTTCAGTTTTGTTTCACTGTATCAAAATGCTAGCGGGTGATCAGGACGGTTGAGTTCGAAAAGATATTCCCTCCGTTCCGAAATATAAGATGTTTTAGCCATTTTCTGATCCGGATGGATCTAGACGCATTTTAGTCTATAAATTCACTCATTTTAGTTCGAATGCAGTCTATATTGAAATAGCTAAAACGTGTTATATTTTGGAATGGAGGGAGTACTAGATTGTCGGTGTTTATTACCTAGGCCATGATATTTTTAGGTCTTGAGTTGCTGTTGTATTGGAGTCATGTCAACTCTTAGTTTTTTCTGCCTATCTGAGTCATAGGAGGTCTTTGGGCGGGTTTCTAAGACTTGAACACATCTGTCTAAAAGATCTGAAGATGCCTTCAGTTCTGAAGATTAACATGCCTTGAGTTCGTCACATATTGCCAGCTGTCCCAAATTAAGCCAGTGATAACATAATTTTGATGTTTGCTTTTTAATATTTTTGTCCAATCCAATCGATAGTCTATAAAAGTACTGTTGTTAGTATCTGAACTTGCCCAGTTATTTCATTAGGTGACACATTTCAGACCACTGGGAATAAGAATTCATCCACAAATCATGACATGCTTCATTATCCGAGGAAGCGGGCTACCTGGAGACATGGGCACACTCTTCCTGGTAAGTTTCATTGTCTTTTTTGATTACATCATGATAATATAAATTAATAATTGCATGATTGCACTGATAAGCAACATTGGGCGAGTACATGCTAGATATCTTCCACAAAAGCAAGCTTGCATGAACTTTTCAGATTTATTCAGTGTCATGTTGCAAAGTAACAGGTTTTGTCATGCCTTAAAAAAAAAAAAGACCTGCCAGGACTAGCCCTTGGCGGTATTGTATTAAGCTTTCAGCGCACAGAAGTGCAACTGTGCATACGCGCCCGCGAGCGAGTACCGGGACTCGAACTCGAGGGGGGGGGGGGGGGGGGCATCACAGGTATCATCACCCTGGTAGCCATCCGGGCTAGGCCTCGGTTGCTTTTGTCATGCCTTGATGCATTGCAATTTTGATCCTTGCATTGTTTGGCATAAATGATCTGCTGCGATAATTATTTCATTTTTGTGGACAATATAGTACGTATTTCATTTAGAATTTATTTTCATCTGACAGTTAATTATCTGACAATGTGAAGCCCCACGAGAAGTCCAAGGCTATAAATTCTGCTAGCTGCCATCATTGTGCGCGTTATTTCTATGTCATGCATGCATGCCAGCATTTTTTTAACAATTTTTCATAACTATATTGGCATTGAATTTTTTCAACCTTTAGATCGCCAATGTCTGACATTTTTGCACGCCTAACAGCACATATTCAAGATCACCGCGTCACATATTCTGGAAGGAAGCGGCCCTGTCCAGCACTGGTATGCTAAAACATATAGGCCTGAATTAGCTACTTTCCATCTTGTTATCACCATAGTTTTAATCATACTCTCTTCAGGACGATTGTTCTTCTGATCTCATGAGAAACCATTCTCGTCCTCGTCATGGTAGTAGTAGTACCTCTACCCAGTCAACTCTAAGGTTATCTATAATTCTAAACAGTTCACACAGTTCACAGCACATGGCAGAATCGAGTAACTGATTCTTCCTCACTTTTCATCATATATCAGCTATAATGTGATGCCCCCTGCTACCACCAGATCTCCTCTACCATCTTGTCATGACAACAGTAGCCCGGGAGGCCTAGGTATGATATATGATTCAAAAGACGTGCCTTGTGCTAATAGAGCTGTTTACCATTTCGGTGCTAATGTATATGATTGTCCTATCAGCTTCGTATTATGGAGGAAGACAATCATCAATCAGTAGTCAGGTATTTTATCTCCTTTAGTCTACTACACCCTCCGTTTCAAAATATAAGTCGTACCACCTACTTTTCACACACATGTCTAGATACATGTGTGTGGAAAGTAGGTGGTGCGACTTATATTTTGCAACGGAGGGAGTAATACATATGTATACGATAACGCCTCTGAGCTTCTTATTATGGAGTAACTTGATCACTGACTTCTCTATTTGTTCAGATAAGGCGAGCAGGGGCTCACCAGCTAGTGCATCTCTATGGAAGCATCCAACTATCCAAGGGTGGCACATATAAATCAAATTGGTTAAGCATGCTCGATTCTTGATATCTTATCTTTTACCGGTTCGTGACCTCCAAACAGATTGACTTTACGTCTAAAAATGATACATTTTCAAATGGGCCCCCACCCTTTTGTCGATTCACTATGTGGTGCTGGTGCAGAGTCTGGAAGAAGTCTGAACAGTTTCAAGGTTTTCGACATGACAATATTTGTATTGTAAGTTTGGTGATGCCATTTCGGGTAAACTTCCATGGCTCGTTTGGAACGCATGAATTTTGCTCAAAAGGGTATAATTCATGCCTTCCAACTGGAGCCTATCTGGGCTGGCTCTTTTTTTTGTTCTAAAAGAAAAATGGAGCCTTATAGGTTTCCTTCTTACCACAAAGTGCTATGCTTCGTTCTGAGGTGGTATGTAATGGTTGAACAAAGAATTGTACAAATGAATCCGGAACGTACAAAGATATTTTTTCACACAAAAAAAAATATACCTTTTCTAGAGGTGACAACCTGCCTCTACATTCTGCAGCAATCTGTAACTGGTTGGATGACCCTTTTCTTGCAATTGAGCTTTAAATTCATCCACATATTATTTACTCACCCAGCGCAATTGCACACACATGCGTTTGCTCCCAAAAAGAACACAAGAAATGGATTGAATAAAATAAAAGAACACAAGATGGCCAAATACAGTCAGCGGATCTTTTTTTTTGACACATCCAACTTCCACGTATATTCACCACAGAGCCACGTACACAGTACATAGAACAAATACAGAAAAGGAACAATACGTAGAGGATGAACCAGAGCTAGCACCAAGATCCGCGGCAACACCGGCGACGAAGAAGACGAAGACCGGCAACCACCACCTTACCAGAGCCTGGGCGAAATTTAGCCCTTGAAAGACGCCGCCGAAACCGTCCGCCGCGCCGCGGCGGAACTTGTGTCGATGAACGAGCGGGGCAGACGTCCCCCCGGCCCTACCACGCCGCTTTGCCGCAGCCGTCATCGTCGTCGACGCAGCCGGAGGCCACCGATCTTGTCCAGCTCCTCCCGAAACGCATCTCCAGCGCCGCCGCACCACGGCCGCCGGAGAAGGGAGACCGCACACAGCAGATCCGAGGATCCGCGAGCACGGACAGGTCGGCCACCACGCGACGGAGCACCACCGGAGCTCCACCGCCGGAGGGGAAGGTCGCCGACACCAAAACACCCACCAACCGCACCACCGCCTCCTCAGCGCCGCCGGCGGGAACCCGCTCACCCCTACTCTATATACACGAAGAGGTCCGGGGATCCCCCACCCACCCGCCGCCGGAGCGGACGGGGGGAGAGAGATCCCGCGGCCAGCGACGGCGAGAGTGCGGCGACCAGGCGGATCCAGAAATTTCGCCCTTCTCTACTGTAGCAGAGGAGGGGAGGGGAACGTGCGGGCCTCTCTCGTCACGATCTTTACAGTCAGCGGATCTGTACAGGCTCAAACCAACTTATAAATCATGTTTGGTTGTATGCAAGACATTTTTGCACGGAGGAAAAAAGGAAGCCCGATATTTGGGCACTGCTTAAGGCGTGGCTAATTAATGAAATGACAGGTGTTTGGTTGTGTGAAAGATATGTTGTGTGTAACCTACGTACTCCTTTCGTATTAAAATATAAGATTTTCTAGTCTTTTAATTTTTATCCAAATTTGCTCTGAAATGAGTAAATCAACACACTAAAACATGCCTATATATGTATAAATTATGACACATGCAGGAAGTCTAGAAAGTCTCATATTTTGATAGAAGTATTTTGAAAGTGGTGAGGTTAACCGTACGCGCAAATAAAGTATCTGCAGACATAAAACACGTAGTTAAACAATCACATGCATGAGTAAAGTAGCACAAAAATATTAAACTAATAATAATAGTTGTAGTACTTCATAATACTTATTAACGAACACAACTTATTAAAGTTTAGCTCACACATAAAATTGGAACAACCAAAAGACATAAACACTCACTCATCGATCATGGAAAGGACTGGCTCATGCTCGGCGCACTTCATGACAATTTGTGTGAAGAAATAGTTGAAAATGGTCATGTTTCATAACCTTGAAGGGAGCTAGTGAGCAACGGAAAATCATGGCCACCCTTGATCCATGGCAATGCACCCTTGACATTCCCGAACCTCACCATCCAATTGCATCTAGTGTTCGTCTTTAAGATGATGGTTCTTAGGATGGTGTCCAGGTGCTCACAGAAGGCATTAAAGATGTAAAGCAAACCTAACCAAGAGAGCCTTTCAGAAATGGGTTGGAGATACTTTCTAATGCAAATGAGCAACCTTTGGAGACCCCCGTTTGCCTTTTGGAGGTGCAGCCTTCTCCTTCATTCTTGAAGCACCTGCGCCCACCAACGTTGGCGATATCACTGCCAAATGTCATATTGTCGATAGGGCACTTTAAAAAATATGACTCATAGTTAGAACAAACAAAGAATTTAGGCGGTACAACACGCAATGTACAAAGCATGCTAAACAATGTGCCCCATATGAACAAAGCACACATCAGTAGTTTTGTAAATGTACTTGTATCACGAGAATTGGAACTAAAGCATCACGAAAAATATACAAGAAAGGTACTTAAAACCAACCCTTAACCAATATGGTCCACTGTTTAATCATTGGTACACACTGAAATTTAGAAAATCGTTTAATCGTGAACTTCCTCACCCAGATCATACCCACTAGCTCCAACATATTTTGCTTACAATACCAAGGAATGCACATCCAAACTATTTTTAAAATACCTGATATTGTAGGCCATCAGCTGGACACACTGTGACACATATTAATTTTTGGCAGATGCAAAGCAGTGAATAAAAAAATGTGAAATTTTAGGGTCACAGTGCCTCATACTAGGAATTGTACATGGATTCGAAGATCAATCATAATTGACTGCACTTGATGCAACCAACCAGGGTTTTGGACACATACCATATGTGACCTAGTCATCGCCTATTCGGTGATTCACTCTAAACATACAATGTCACCAAATCGGGCTAAGGTAAAACCCTGAATAGAGATTCTACAAAAATGGTCTAAAATGAAATACTAGAGAGAGAATATTCGCAAATTGGCCTATGATAAAAGCCTAACACATGATATACCCCAATAGATCTAACTTCTAAGCTGAAACTCTAAACAAAAATTATCCCCAAATCTGCACATCAACCACGGCTACGGAAAGAACAAAACCAACAAGTACGAGCAACATCAAAAGTTTACCCTAATACGTACAGATCTATGTCTTGTGCAATGGCATTAACAAGCACGAAACTAGTCTCCTACATACAGATATACGATTCTACAAGCAAACTAAGAGTAGGCTGAGCCGCTGAGGGTTTACCACCATTGATAGAGGGAGGGAGTCACGGCCTTATTATTTAGCTGTCACGTCATTTTTCCTACTTAGGTCAAGTACATGGCACCGCCATCTGTTCATGTTCCTACTATCTCTTTACTTCAGGCTCTAAAAAAATATTTTTTTTTTTTTTAGAAAAGAGAATTTTATTAATTCCAGCCTCTGCATCGAGTGATGCACATAGCCGTATTATTACAAAGTGTATCGTATCTCAAAGTTTACATCTCAGAAATCACTAAGATTAAGACAGACCCCTCAGTCGATAGTGGCGGAAACAAGTAAACTACGAAAGTCGACTAATATGCTGCCACGTATGCTGGGAGAAAAAATCTTGTGCCACCCGTTGGAGTCGCGTACATCCAGCCGCCATAAGTTTCCGCTGGTCCGAAGGCAGCAGGAAAGCCCATAACTGGATCCAATGTACCGCCGTATTGATAACCTGTAAAACATGAAATTTATCTTTCCTGTTAAAAACCATATCATTCCTACAATTCCATATGGACCAACAAATAGCTGACACGCCTATACGAATCTTATTTTTGGTCTTTTGATCCACTCCCCTCAACCAATTCCCAAACATATTTGTGACATTAGTAGGAGGTGGAATATTGTAGGTACAGAAAACTACCCGCCAAATGAGTTTTGCAAAAGGGCAGGAAATAAAAAAGGTGTTCTATAGTCTCATCGTTCCCACAAAAGGAGCAATGTGAATTACCTTTCCAATTCCGCTTAGCCAAATTATCTTTTGTTAGCAAGACCTTTTTGTGAAGAAACCACATAAAAATCTTAATCTTCTGTGGGATTTTTAATTTCTAAATATACTTTTTGTAAATATCTAGTATGTCCATTCATGAGATCCTCATACATAGATTTTACTGTGAATTGACCGTTTTAGGTTAAATTCCACTTAAACACATCTGGAACATCTGTCAATGTGACCTCCATTAATCTGTGGCATAAATGAGACCACATGTCCTATTTATTCCCTACTAGAGCCCTTCTAAATCCGAGATTCAGCGGCGGTGCATTGTGTAACACATCATGAACCGACACATGTTGTTGCTGCACAATGTTATACGGTAATGGATATTGGTTCATCAACTGGGAATCGCCCAACCAAGTATCTCTTTACTTCTTTACTTCTTCTTGACAGGTATGTCTTTCCTGTTCGTAAGTTCCATAGCATTCGTCTTCTTTCTTTTAGTACTTCCCATCCGGTGCCTTCCGATTGGATTATTGTACGCCTCATGTTGACAGTTTTGTGCGTGGATCGAGTCGGATTATGAAGTCCGAGTTCTCCACAAGAAGAAGAGGCCGAGTGTTCCGACTTCCGACAGGTCCTCATGTTGTTACAAACACAATTGATAACCGACTCGGATTGTGGGGGGTCCTGTTGGATGGCTCTACAAATTACTCCTTGAATCCTGCTAGCGTCTTAATTTTACTACTCCTACTACAAGGAAAAGAAAAGATGTGGCGACTCGATAGGATCATGGGGTTTGAGAAGGGGCCTAGGAGCAGTCACGATGATGTAATACCCGCACGCCAGCGCCCAGCGCTGGGTCACGGCGGCCGGCGTGTACGCGCGGCCATGGTTGAAGGAGCAGCTACTGCTGTAGGCTGCGCAGCCGCTGTTGCTCTACTCAGGGCCGCGTGGAGCTTCTTCCAGTCAAAGACATCTGTCAGCTCCTACGGCCGGGACATGACCGCCGACGCGGCCGCCCGCGACCCGGTCATCGGCCGCGACGACGAGATCGACAGCATCATCGACATCCTTTGCCACCGGACCAAGAACAACGCGGCGCTCGTCGGCGAGGCCGGGGTCGGCAAGACCGCCATAGTCGAGGGCCTAGCGCATCGCATCGCTGCTGGAGATGTCCCGCCCGCGCTCGCCGGCGCGCGTCTCGTGGAGGTCGACCTCGGCGCCATTACTGCCGGGACCGTGCTGCGGGGCATGTTCGAGGAGCGCATCAAGAACGTGATCGGCCAGGCCGAAGCCTCGGACGGCAAGACCATCCTCTTCTTCGACGAGATGCACATGCTCTACGGCGCCGGCGAGGGCATGACAAAGTGCACCAGCGCTGGCAACCTGCTCAAGCCGGCGTTGGCCCGCGGCCGCATCCGCTGTATCGGGGCCACCACTTTCGACGAGTACCGCACAAACATCGAGAAAGACCCAGCTCTCGAGCGGCGGTTCAAGAAAGTGCACGTCGACGAGCCAAGCACGGAGGCCACCATTGCCATCCTAAGGGGGCTCAAGCAGCGCTACCAGGACCACCATGGCGTGGAGATCCAAGATGCAGCTCTTGTCGCTGCCACGCGTCTCGCTGCCCGCTATATCACAGGTACCAACACCAGAAATTTATTTCTCTTACATATTTCACACTATCGAACGTATATATAGACTGCAGGGTGATTTACAGATCGTGTTTAAGGATCGAAAATCACCTGCAGTCCTGCACTGCCATGTTTCGATCGATAGCAGACTCATAGGTTTCTTGTGTGCTGTTTATACTGTACGCATGCAGGTCGTCAATTTCCGGACAAAGCAATTGATCTCGTTGATGCCGCGTGCACCACCGCAGCCAGAAGGATAATGCAGATTCACAAACAAGAGACGAACACCGTCCAAAGCAGCTCTACAGTTACAGTGAAGGGACCTATTGTTGGTCCGGAATATGTTGCACAGGTAGGCATTCTATTTCTAGTGATATTTGCTTCCAATTCTTCGATCAATGTCACGTGTATGTCATGCATTGATAGGAGCTAGGGTCCTACCGGGTTTAGGTCGTAGGGAGTACGGGTGGAAGGATGGGAGGCGAGGAGCTGGTCGCGCTCGACGGCGTGACGGCGCCGTGATCGCGAGGAGGAGGAGGCGGCTAGGGTTTCGGCAGTCCGACTCCTGAGGGAGTCGGCAACAAATATGTTATTGCTTGATCTCAAAACATCCGATTACATTGCTTATATAAAGATAAATTGGGATACGCCCCTAATTCGGTGTGCTTATTGGGCCTCTTCCGGCTGTAGGCCAAGCCGGTCATAACATCTCTCCCCGCCTGCGCAAACAGCTCGTCCTCGAGCTGGAACTCTGGAAACTGCTGGCGGAACTCGTCGAGCTGCTCCCAGGTGGCGTCCTCCACCGTAAGGCCTTGCCACTGAATCAACAGGTGCCAAATGCCCCGCCGTAGCTGAGCCTTCACCACCTTAGCTAGAGCCGGAAGGAGACGCCCATTCGCGGTCGGAGGCAGCGCTGGCGGCGCTGCTGGCGGGTCACCACGAAACGGCTTCAGCAAGCCCACATGAAAGACGTCGTGGATGCGAGTGCCGGCTGGAAGCTGAAGGCGGTAGGCGACCTTGCCCATGCGGTCCAGCACAGGGAAAGGCCCAGCATAGCGCGGTCCCAGCTTGCGCTTGGCGCGCGGATCCAGGGACTGGGTGGTTCGGTTCAGGAGCCGCAGCCACACCCAGTCTCCCACCGCAAACTCCGCTTCACGGTGGTGTTCGTCGTAGTACTTCTTGGACAGCTGCTGGGCTTGGAGGAGACGCTGGCGCACCTCGGCGATGATCTCATCGCGTGTGCGGAGGAGGTCGGCAGCGTCTTCTGTCCTCGCCGTCCCAGGCTCCATGGGCAGCATGGGTGGAGGAGGCCGCCCATAGACCACCTCGAACGGAGTGGTGCGCAGGGCGGAGTGGTAGGAGGTGTTGTAGCAGTACTCCGCCCACGGAAGCCAATCCACCCAAGCTCGGGGGCGATCACCTGTCACACAACGTAAATACATTGCAATCACCTTGTTAACCACTCGGATTGGCCGTCCGTCTGGGGATGGAAGGCCGTACTCATGCGCAGCTTCACGCCCGCCAATCGAAAGAGATCACACCAGACATGACCAGTGAACACCGGGTCACGGTCACTAACGATCGAGGACGGAAACCCGTGGAGGCGGACGATCCCGTCGAAGAATGCCCGCGCCACGGAAGCGGCTGTGTATGGGTGGCCGAGCGCGATGAAGTGCGCATACTTGGAGGAGCGGTCGACCACCGTGAGGATGACGGACTTGCCACCCACCTTGGGAAGGCCCTCGATGAAGTCCATGGAGATATCAGCCCACACTTGGGATGGCACGTCAAGTGGCTGTAGGAGGTCCGTCGGCCTTAGTGTCTCCGTCTTATTGCGCTGGCAGGTCGCACACGACCGCACCCAGTCGCGAACTAGCGCACGGTCTCTTGGAATGTGAAAATCAGCACGGAGACGGTGGAGGGTCTTTTGGACACCCTCATGCCCCGCCGTATGCGCCAGCAGCAACGCCTGGTGGCGTAGGTCGTCGTGATCCGGCACGAATATGCGGCGCCTGTGCAGGCTGAGGCCAGCATCCACGCGCCAAGGCACCTCCAAGTCGCCGGCCTCGAGACGCTGGCGGAGGAGCTGCGCGTCCGCGGCGCTCGCGGTGGCCTGGCGGATGTCGTCGATGAAGGCGAAGGACGGCCCGGAGCGGATGCAAAAGGCGGCGCCCGTCGGAGCAGCGTCGGCCGCGGTCTCCTCGGTGTCGCGCCGGGAGAGGGCATCGGCGACAATGTTGAGGCGACCCGGGCGATACTCGACGGTGAAGTCGAAGCCAAAGAGCTTGCTGATCCACTGATGTTGCGGCACAGTAGAGAGGCGTTGGTCCAGCAAGAACTTGAGGTTGTAGTGATCTGTGCGAATGCGGAATGTGCGCCCCCAAAGATATGGTCGCCAGTGACGCACAGCTTGCACCAAGCCGATGAGCTCCCGCTCGTATGCCGCCATCTTGTTATGGCGAGCGGCGAAGGGCCGGCTGAAGAAAGCCAGCGACCCATCTCCCTGATGCAGGACGGCGCCGAACCCCACGCCGGATGCATCGCAGTCCACGACGAACAGCTTGTCGAAGTCCGGCATCTGGAGGACGGCCTTGTCGTGAGGGCCTGCTTGAGGGTCAGGAACGCCTCGGTCGCCTCCGTATCCCAGGAAAAGGCTTCGCGGCGCAGGAGGCGTGTCAGGGGCGACACCGATGTCCCGGATGAACTTCCGGTAGTACCCCGCGAGGCCCAGGAAGCCGCGGAGGGCCCGAGGTGACTGCGGCGTGGGCCATGCCTCGACCGCCGCGACCTTGTCGGCATCCATAGCCACGCCATCCGCCGAGATGACGTGTCCCAAGTAGCCGACGGAGGTCGTGCCGAACGAGCACTTCGAGCGCTTGAGGTGAAGATGATGCGCTGGAAGCTCGTTGAAGATGATGGCTACGTGCTGCAGGTGCTCCACCCAGGACGAACTATAGATAAGAATGTCATCAAAGAAAACAAGCACAAAGCGGCGTAAGTAGGGGCCGAGCACGTCGTTCATCAAGGCCTGTAATGTCGTTGGGGCGTTGGAGAGGCCAAATGGCATCACCAAGAACTCGAAGTGACCATGATGAGTCCGGAAGGCTGTCTTGGCGATGTCGTCCGGGTGCCTCCACACCTGGTGGTACCCGGAGCGGAGGTCGAGCTTGGTGAAGAAGCGAGCCCCGTGTAACTCGTCCAAGAGCTCATCCACGACGGGGATGGGGAATTTTTCCTTGGACGTCCGGGCGTTGAGAGCGCGGTAGTCGATGCAGAAACGCCATGTGTCGTCGGCCTTGCGCACGAGGAGTACCGGCGCGAAGAAAGGCGAGGTCGAGATCCGGATGATGCCCTGAGCGAGCATGACCGCTACCTGGCGCTCAAGCTCGTCCTTCTGCAGCTGCGGGTAACAGTACGGCCGCACCGCCACCGGCGCTGTGTCCGGCAGCAGGTGGATGTGATGGTCGCAGGCCCGGGCCGGCGGAAGCCCTTGCGGCTCGTCGAAGAGGTCACTGTGCTGCTGCAGGAGGTTGGCCAAGAGCGGGTGCTCCGCGTCGACAGCGGCCGCCGTCAGTTGGGGCCGAGGAGTCGCCGGAGAGGCACCTCCCGCGCACTCCCATCGGACACGGCGCCCCTGATGCCAGAACTCCATCGTCAGGGTGTCAAAATCCCAGAGGATGGGACCGAGAGTGCGTAGGAAGTCGACGCCGAGGATGAAGTCGAAATACCCTAAGTCGATGCCGACGCACGTGACAGAGAAGTGCTCGTCGTCGAGGATGAAGTCGAAATACCCTAAGTCGATGCGAAGCCTGAAAGGACAATGATGTCGCCTAGAGGGGTTAATAGGCGGTTTTAAATTTTTCCGGTTTAGGCTTGATAATTGCGGAATAAAACTAGGTGTTTAAATTAACAAGCTGACAACCTAAATAAACTAGGCTCACCTATGTGCACCAACAACTTATGTTAAGCAAGACAAACAACAAGGTGATAGCTATATAGAATACTTCAAGCACGAAGGCTATCACAATGTAAATTGCATAAGTAAATAGCTCGGGTATAGAAATAACCGAGGAACGCGGAGACGAGGATGTATTCCCGAGTTCCTCCTTGTTAAGGGAGTACATCTCGTTGGGAGGTGTGAGGCACCACAAAGGTCGATCTCAACGCCACAAAGGCTCACCCTATTCTCCGATGAACCACACCACAAAGGTTTGGTTCACCTTCCACTATCGGAATCCTTCGAGGCGGAATCCGGAGCGTTTCAACAACAATACGGGGCACAATCCACAACGGGATTGGGGGCTCCCGACGGCTTACAAGTGACCACAAAGGTCTCAACCACCACACGGGCGTCTAGGGTCCCGAAGACCCAAGAGTAACAAGCTCACAAACTTTCAACTTCCACGAATCCTCGTGGAGAGCACAAACTGATGCACAAAGCAATGGCAAGAACACAAGTGCTCAAATCTTCACTCAAATCCCACCAAACGAAACTAATGCTTATGGGGGAAGAGAGAGAGGAAGACAAAAAGAAGAACTCAACAAATGGAACTCCAAGATCTAGATCCAAAGGGTTCCCCTCACTTAGATGAGAGATGGATGGTAGAAATGTAGATCTAGATCTCCTCTCACTTTTCCTCAAAGATATGCAAGAATCATGGAGGGATTGAGAGGGACAAGCTTTTCCAAGGTCAAACAATGGAGGAGAGAGAGGAAAAAACGAGCAGCTCAAGGTTGAAGAAGGGGAGGGGTATTTATAGCCCCTCCCACCGAAATAGCCGTTGCAGGCTCACTTAGGCCGAACTTCTGGTCCTGGGGCCGGAACTTCCGGACCCCCAGAAAAGCGACTAAAAAACGGTTCTGCATTGGCCGGAACTTGGCCGGAACTTCCGGATGGCCGGAATTTCCGGCCAAAATCCGGAACTTCCGCCCCTCAGAAAACTGCAGAAACACTAAACATGAAAACGAAGATATCTTGATCATCCGGACTCCGTTTTCGATGTTCTCGGGCTCGTTGGAATCACAACGAAGAGCTTTACAAGATCATGCAGAGAAACATCATAGTCCAACAATGGAAGATAAAATCAATGGAGAAAGGTAAAACCT
The DNA here is from genome assembly GCA_947311845.1 of Poa pratensis. NCBI lineage: Eukaryota > Viridiplantae > Streptophyta > Magnoliopsida > Poales > Poaceae > Poa > Poa pratensis. The sequence goes on along the minus strand of CAMZMU010000107.1, from coordinate 96,926,084 downwards.
CTCTAAAAAGGAATAACGGCAAACCTCCAAAACCGAAAACGCAACAAGTTTTTCATACGAAATTCGTTTTCGGTGAACTTGGACTTGTCGTGAAGATCACAACAAGTACCAAAACCCAACAAGGAGAAAACCAAATAAGAACCAAGAAAGATGATATGGCAAGTATGCAAAGGTTTAAGCTCTCCACAAAGATGCGATTAAGTTACTCACTTGAGAGCCCCTTTTGATAGTACGCCGTCTATCCTATAACCTGGTCTCCCACTAACATCATGAGACCGGTAGAATAGAAAACTATCAAGATCATACCTTTGCCTTGCGTATTCCACTTGAGTTCGATGATGACGATATTGACTCTCTCAAGTTGAAACACCTTTCTTGATTGTGCTTGCTAGCACATGCTTGATGAAGACTTCTCCAAATGCTCCCCCATACTCCATTATGGGAGGGCCTCGCTAAGCTCCGTCTTCATGTCTCCTTTGCAAGCTTCAATCAAATGATATCTTCCGAGATGCATCATATTGAGCTTGCACTTCATATTCTTCTCTTGATATGTATGAGGCTTGGAGGTAAACATGTTCACTCAATCTTATTTTCCAAGCCATACTTGCAATAAGCTAAACTCTACACATGACCATTCTTCATATAACCCTTGAATAGAGCATTGGTCATCATGTCATCTTCAGAGTCCAACACATGAACTCCAATCTTTTCACATGGACAAGATCTATAGAAATATCTCAATGTGAACATTAGTCCATAAGGATTGTCATTAATTACCAAAACCACGCATGGGGCAACATGCACTTTCAATCTCCCCCATTTTGGTAATTGATGACAATCCCTTTTACGAGGGTTTATATAATGAATTTAAGCAACCATGCAACACAAAGAGCAAGGATGGAGAGAACCACAAGATAACAAATCATATTCCCTTAAACCCTCTAAATTTCTCCCCCATTGACATCGATTGCCGAAATGGGTGAAAAGTAAGAAGGCCAATATAATAAAAGCTCCCCCATAAAGTGTGCATTTCTCATAATGAGTGAAATCAAATGCACATATCCAACGAAGAATAGATGGAGGGAGATCAAACTATATGAGGATCCAAAGATTGTAAAAGAATATCAAATAGAAAGATACTTCAACGAAAGAAGCAAGCAATAAAAAAGGATCCGAAAAATGTTCTAAATATCAAGAGGGATCCCCAAGGTACGTGCACAAATGGGATTTGTATTTCAATATAGTGTGCACAACATGGAATCCTTACTCCCTCCTAGATAAATTCGAACACAAGCACATGCAAGAGAATATTATAAATGAGAAAAGAGGCAAAACAACTTGCAACAAATAAAATGTTTTGCAACATGAGCAAGGAGAAATAAAAGGATGGGTGTGAGGTACAAAGACATTTTAGGAGACTAATACAAGGATGAGCCAAAGCATCAACATAGTCTTTCGAAAGAGTTGCAAATAGTGCATATCATGTCTTTCCCATACCCACACACCAAAAGAGATATAGCAAATAGCTCCACAAGCTTAGTAAAATGCAAAAGGCATAACACATGAAAATAAAGTTTGTGCCTTTAGAAACCACCAAGAATCAAAAGCAATAAGAGGTGGTCATTAAAGAATTGAATATCAATTAAAGGTGTAACTATTCTCATGTGTATAAGTTTCTAAGTAGACACGAATCACTAAGATATGGGTCTACAAAAAACATGTACACACAAGATAGGTACAAGGGGTAAAGATCATGATATCCAAGAGAAGTCATAAATACACCAATAAGATCTTTGCTCAAAAGCATAGCACAAAGCCCAATTTTATCTTAAAGGAATATAGATGAACTCCAACACACACTCATCATAGCATCAAAAAATATCCACAAGGATAAAGGTTAACGAAAGGATGCTCCGATAAGATAACAAGTATCACAAAAGGCAAATGATTTTGAAAATTCATCAATGTTGCACATGAGAGACTTTAAGTAGAAAGTGCTAGATTGACATAATTGGGATCGATGAATCATAGAAATGAATATATAGTCCCCTTATATGTTATCATCCCGGCTTACTCACATTTGCAATAAAGACGTTTTGCAAGAACCAAATAAATTGCAACAAAAGAGATTCATGCCAAGACACAACCTACACAAGGTTGAAAGCTAGAAATGTATGCATGAGGTAGATATTGTTACCGAGATAGCATTGGTGATGTAGAACATAAGAGTTAACGATCATCCAAACTTGGCTCCAATGAACACATGGTGACACCACCTTCCTTGTAAATGAGACAAGCTTCCAATGCATCTCCAATGTACCTAAAACAAATTCAAGTACAACATGGTACCCAAACTCATTGGGTCCAAAGTAGTTAGAGCAACTACAATACATAGGATAAACTCCACATAAATATGTGCATATTAATGTGAAATTGAATTTCATGCACATCTTAGCCATAGGATTTGATGGAGTTTATCCTGTATATTGGATCAACTAAAGTAAGCATGCCAAAGAAATACATATAGTAAATATGCATGCACAAGACTTTCAAGAACCAAAAGAGATACAATTTGGATAAAACACCAATTAAAACAAAAGAGCACACATTAGTGTGATACGAAAAGAAATCGTCCAAATTATCAAATACCCAACTCAACACATGATTGAAGATACCAAATGAAAATATGGTCAAGGAATAACCAAACCCTCTACATATTTATGATGGCACAAAGTACCAAGACGGAAAATGCTTGTCTTCAAAGAGACATATCATCAGGATCTAAAATCAATTAAAGACAAATAGTGTTCAAAAACATATAGGATAGCTCCCCAATGTGTGCATTATTTATGATTTTGCATTTGAATACAAATGACACCAATGGGATCATCACACACCATATATATATACAAACACTAGTCAAATTCAAGAAGAGCAATAAGATCCATAGGATACAAGGAAGACAAAAAGAGTTTGATAAAACTGTTTTGGCAACAAAATAAGGCAATTCAAGCAATGGCCAAAGTGAAGATGGTCTACAAATTTCACCACAAATATGAGTATCACTTGTCATGGACAAGTAGTATGGAGATATTTCTCGGTGGTAGCATGATATCAAGGCCAACTTCACAACAAATAGGCATATGTCAAAGGATAGGAATTTAACACATGCTTAGATAGAGATTCTTGACGGCTTCAATTTGATCAACGATCATGCAAAGCACCAAGAAACTTTCTCACACACAAGATCCAAAAGATGAGAAATAAAAAACATTTAAGCAAATATGGAACTTGTTTGAGAAACATGCCACTAGGAAGAAGATAATTGACAATATCAATTCTAGGTGGCAATACCTCACATCTTCACATTTTCTAGGCTTGTAAATATGCACATAGCTTATTACTCCCCCATAATGTGATAATCCATTTATTTGAAAACAAGAGGCAAACAAAACCAACTCGAGAAATTAATGGACATTATAGAATTTGAATTCTCTGGAGCATGACATACCACATAGAGAATAAATAATATTGATATATCAACACTAAGTGTTATTTCTCATGTACACACATATTTAGGATTGTGAAGTGCACAAAGCATATCACACTCCAAAAATGGATAGTCCATTAATCTCTCAAAGAGAGCCAACAAGATAAGATAGCAAATAAAGGCAATAAGGCTCAAAAACAAGTAAATGGTGTGCAAACCAAAATACACATACTTGATTTCTCAAGATAAGTAGGTAGAGAGCACAACACATACAAACACTTAGCATGGTACAAAACCTAACACGTGCAAGGGTTCAAGCAACTTTCAATGAATATGGTATAAGCACAACTTACCGTAAGGAGGGACATGGATAAAAGATAGAACAATGTAACCCAAATGACTTGGCTTGAGAGAATATAATTGATGAAGATCACTTAATTCTTCATGATTTAGCCAAGTCTCCAAATGCCTTCCAACAACACCTATTGATCAAGTTTTTGCTTGTTGGTCCCCAACCAAGTTGGGTCCTAAGAGGTTAGTCACAATAGGTTTTGGTAACCCAAATGGTTCTTTTTTACACCACTTTCAGTACCAACATATTTGGCATACACATTGCCAACCTTATCCTTCCGAGAATAAACATCATCAACTATAATGGGGTTGGATAAGGTATCATTTGTGCATGAAGAAGCAAGGTGACCCTTTTCACGGCATAGGTAGCAACATCGACTTCCTCCTCTCTTCTTGGTTGGAATCTCGACTTGAGAAGGAGTAGCTTGATTCTTCTTGGAAAGAGGCCGTTCTTCAACTTGAGGAACTTGAGTTTGAACTTGAGGCTTCTTCCCTTGTTGCTTCTCACTAAGACGCTTCTTCTTCAAAGGGCAAGATCTTAACATGGTGCCCTTCAACTGCACTTGAAGCAAACAATCTTGGCCGAATCTTGACTTGTTCTTGGCCCTTTTTCTTCTTATTGATCTTGGACTTGTTCTTATTATTGGAGTTGAATCCAAGTCCACTCTGTCATTGGGGCGTCTTTGAACACTCAACATATTGTCAAGTGTGGACTTCCCAACATGACGCTTTTCCAAGTCTTTCTTCAAAGAAGTGACTTGGGCCTTGAGCTTTTTAATTCCTCTACATGGTTAGTATCAACACAAATACTAGAGGAAGTAGAAGCTTCATTGTTAGAGCAACAAGGTATGGAAAGTAATCCATCACAAAACGTAGCAACATTGTGAGTGGATGAATCACAAGGACTAGCACAAGACGATATAGCATTAAGAGAAGACATTGTGCCATTGTCCACATGAGGCTCACAAGATGTTACCTTCGACATAATTATTGGGTTGCGGGGAAAACTTTAAAATTTATCCGTAACCTTACCGCCAAGATCTATTCTATGAAGGTACGTTGCACCCATAATGCGATGATCCAGAATACTTACAACACACGCTTGCGGAAGATTTTGTGTTTGTCGAAGTAGATGTCGGTGAAGCCTGATGAAGAATCTCACGTCCACGCCGGGAGGTGAGATTGTTGCCGTACGTCATCGTTGATGCAGACCTTGATGAAGTTGTTCCGTTGTCCAAGGAACTTACTTGCGCAAATCCGCTCTAGCGGTATCCACACATACACCGTGTCAACCCACCCCGTGCGTTCACCGCCTAGCTACTAGCATGTGGTGAAGAGAGTCAGCCTTGCGGTTGTAGTTTAGGTGGTAGATCTAATCAACTAGATTAGATCTATATGAGAAGATTAGAGACGTCTAATTCTCAACACATGAGATCTACAAGAGAGAGAGAACTTGCAATTGCTTGTGTTTCTTATGTCAAACCCTAGGGGCTTGGGGTTGCTTATAAAGGAGGCCAAGGGGTGGAGGGCTTGGGCAATGGGGAAAGTCCCCTGCCCAACTCGGCTTGGGAGGGGGAGTTGGAGTAGGACTCCAACTTCCCTCCCCTCCCTTTCCCTTGGATGGCCGCCGCCGGGTGGGGCCCGCCCTAGGCCAACCGAGACATCTTGTTTAAGCTACTCCGACACAATCTCATTCCCACTAAAACTACATCTTTACTCTCGATCAAAGATTGACCTAGCTTAAGCGTGGACCCGAAGGTTCAGCAATCACAAAGTATTGTTTGGGAGCTTACCAAACAATAACCAGCAGTGGGTTAGGCGTTCGTACTGGCACCCTTGTGTTGTGAATGAACAACAGAACCTGTGCGTTACTCATTACGCTTAATCCCTTACGTGCACTATACCAATGATATCTCGAGATTGAGACAATGTGCTCTAGTGTGATCAAACCTTTGATCATAACACATATTATTCTCGTACCAATATCATTCTCTTTTCTCATTCCTTATTTATGTTGTCCCGTGATAAATCACGCTTGTGTCTGGCCAGACGATTGGGTGACAACAACAATACTTGAGATGGCCGAGAGGATGTATCTCTCCATCGTCTGGAGGAGTAAGTGCCATTCTTGAACGATCTCTGTTCCATACATATTCTAGTTCAAGCCCAAAAGCCACCTATCATAGTCCATGTTACTGCAAGACGTTTGATGGAAATCAAAGCTCGAATGTTGAATAAGCGGTCACAAGATATTCTCATAGCATAGGGATCTAGCTAACGATAACTAAATAGATGATCAATCGCTATTTCAATCGTCGACGATTTGTCTCATAGCAAGATCATACGGTGGGTCGTTCAGTGCGATATCATTCCGATAATCACTCCTATAGTTGAATGACTTTATACAAGTCCATGATCAGGAAAACATGATCATCGAGCAACAAGATAGGCTAGTCTTAGAGACAAGACCAGGAACTTCTTTTTTCCGTTCGTATCTCTACACGTGTATCGGAGGTTTTCTCCTCTGCATACGTTGTATTTGCTATACAAGTACCCAATACAGTGTAGCATAAAGATACAACATTAATAATAAACATGGAGATAAATAATAACTTAATTATTATTGTATCTAGGGCATATCTCCAACAGTCTCCCACTTGCACTAGAAACAATAATGATTCTAGTTAGATGACATGACACCAAAGGAACTAAGGTGCCACTCATGCTTTCGCATGCGGATCTGAAACTGTGTCCGCACTTTGATCCAACCAAAACTCATAAACTTTATTTTATCACCTCACATGCCAACTTGACTATGTAAGAGGATATATAGGAATGGATATGGGCCTTTCCGGTTCCGTAGTAGCATTAATAATACCCGGTTGATATTATCATACCATCTTTATAGAAACCTCACCTGAGTAATGACTCATCAATAACTTGCTTATCATGACGTCTCACATCAATGACGCAACTATCCTCGATAGATGAAACTATTTTGTTGTAGAATCCACTCATAAGATACACGTGTATTTGATTAAATCAAAACACTTAGTATTTATCATTTGAAAAACATTTATCAGAATAAATTTGATTTCATAATTCCACCACAAATATGTATACGAGTAACTTCTCTATACACACTATTGAAGCTTTACAAAATCTACCTTGTTGGTTCTCCCTTTTGTAATCTCACCATCAGGTTCTTTTACGAAACCTTTATATGATCAATTACAATCTTAATTAAATGTCTTATGAGAATATCCTTATTAAGAATTTCATTAACGCCGTGGCAAAACTTTATAAAAGTTTAGCACTTTGGAAACTTTCCGGCTATATATACTATATATAGCAATGTCATAAGCAAAATCACATTAATATGATTTGATCTTATTCTCTCTATTCGCTCATCTAGGACTACGAAGGTCAAGGTATCTTGCAAATATCACGCTATGAATTCTTGATCAAATTTCTTTGACTCAAGACACAATTCGAAATTACCTTTCGGAATTGCACTTTAGTACATTCATTCTCATGTTATTAAATTCTATCTTACAGACAAAAACTTTAATAAGACATTTTTCGACCTTTTTATTTAAACTCTTATAAATCATGAGATTTATATATTTATTAATTCGGCCTAGCCTTATTCAACAAATATAATATCAACTCCCACTGTCTTTTAAGTCCCTTCGATTTATATAATGAAAAGAATGAAATTCTTACTCATTAATACGACTGACTTCAAACATTAATATATAATTATCTAGATTTTTTCATAATCCAAACTAATTATCCTCAGCAATAATATGCTACTTTAGTTCAATAACAGCATCAAGCAATTGATATGAAAAGTATTGCAACTTCTCACATCAGTTATTCGTCCTTGATAAACAATTTTATTCAAGACTAGCTCTATGAATATTAGATATTCATATCTGTCCTTTCTCTATGAAATATTCATGACATGATTAACATCACATCCAAACAACTCTCAAGATTGGATCTCAGAGTCTCATGAATTTTTCTTGAACTCCTTTTATGACAAATGCCATCATTAATGAATGTTCCTTATTTGCTGTAATTGTTTTGCTTATATCATGTTCCTCATTAAATGATTACAATCACCTAGTGATTTAATCATCAAATTCCCACATGATTTTTCCTTTAATACTTAATTCGAACCATGGATGCCTTACATGTATTCCTGGACAAAGTAATGATAGGGAAACATTTGCATGTTTACCCTTCTCATTCTAACACTTGCCCAAAGACTCTCAGCCTTAATTTAGTATTATGATTTCCACTCTTTCTTCATGAGAAGACACTTTTCTCCAATTCTAAAGTCAACAAGCATTTAGAATTATGTGTGGATGTCTCTTGCAAAGTAACAATTTTGGACTTTTGCAAAACACTTTTTCAATTCGAACTTAAAACTTTAAATCCTTATTGCAAAAATATGGACTTACTATCAAAATAACTCTAAGTTATGATTTGACACAAATCCCAAGATATCAAACAAAATAATCTATTTACTTTAGTGGGTAATTTGGAATCTAATTTCAAACACATTAAGCAAGACATAGTAACATTTCCTTTTAATCTTTATCTTGCAAAAGATTTTATTACCATGATGATTTCGAGTTACCAAAATCCATCATAAGTAATATTGACTAAGAAATAATTTTCTTTCATCAATAATGTTACAATATTTTATTTAAGTCCTTTCTTTCAACTTTAATAAAATTCCTTTGATTCCTTTATTTTGATTCTCACCTCTCCCACTGAATTATATGAAACATTGAAACTTCAATAATTTCATTAACTCTATTCATTAATATGCAACTTCATATTAATTCCTCAATAGAATTGAATTAATGGGTAGATTCCACTCCTTTATGTAAATCTCGAAATTTACTAGTGCCTAGCACTTTGCCAAATTCGAGTCTACTAAATGCTAGCATTTTGTGGATTTCGATTTTCATCAAATGCTAGCACTTTATGAATTTCGAATTTTCCAAGTGTATGACACTTTGTGATTTTAGTTTTATCCATTTAATTTAGAGATAACTTTAAGAGTCTCAAAGAGAACCAACAAAAAGTATAACTCCAAATTAAAGACTAAACTAACTTTATTTATTACTTAAAACTTTAAGCAATAACTTGAATCAAAACAATAAAGACTTAACAAACAAATAATTAATGACATAACACAATAAAGAAGATATAAACTTCGAATTTCCAAACTTGGAATTCCCACACATACTTTATAATTCGAACAATGACTTGTTCTAGAATATAAAATATTCATTATAAAATGATAGACTGAAAATAACTCTTATTTAAAGTTCTAGTGCAAATCTTCTTTATTGACTTGGATTGAAGACATAGTGGTGATCATGGCGCATAGAGTGCCTTTCTTTCCCCACTTCCTCCAATCCTTCCTAATCTCTTGTCTCTTTTCCTTTTCACATTGCGATCATGCAACATGAAAAATTTAAGTATTCACATACCAAATATATTCGAGTCGAGATTATGTCAATAATCTGTGTATAACTCTTATACCTTTTGTGGACTTGCCACTTGTCTTGCAAGATGGTTGTGGTCATCAAGTGATGCACATAGTATCCATCTCTGCTGATAAGAGCATTTTGAAGACTTCCTTGACTGTCTTCTCTACTCCCATCAATTCCATAACACGCCACAAGGCGTAGTACAATTGGTGGTAGTATTCTTGAGAGTGTCAACAGGTTGATTTCCTGGAATTGGTTGCCCAATATCCTCAAGCTCCTGAGTATTTTGCAGAACTTAACCTTGTGCTCCCTCATCAAGCTTTCGCTTAATAGTTTGCAAGATCTAAGTTCTCCATTGAGTTTGTCGTTTAGCAAGATATAACTAGCACATGAACCGAGCTTTCAAAACTTCCATAAGACGGAAGGGCGATAGTACGGATACAAATCGCTAAGCAAAAACTCATTTTGTCTAGCAAAACTAATCCAGCTTGATACTCATCTTCTCCCATAGGAGAATAGTCATCTTCTCCTTCCGGAAGGTGTATCAGAATATGCTCTAAATCACGCCTCCTGAGATTTTCTCTCAGTCCCATGAAGCCAATCCGCGAAGATTGTGCTTCCCACAGTCAACTTTCCTAACAAGTCTTCTTCATAAATCTTTTCAACGGGATCCTATTCTACAACAAAACAAGTTTATTTAGACTTCTAGTTTATTACTAATTTTAATGCACTACTTTAATTCAATCAAAATGAATCTAAGATATGCTCCCACTAAGTCCAATAATCCTCATATTGGCACTAAGTGATTCAGGACCCGATTGCCCTACGAAGCAAGCATGGATACATGTCATGTCCGTCGGCCAATTGGTAAGCACTATGCTAGTTGCAGCAGCTACAACTCCTGTTCGTCTTTCGACGGATGTGTCCGAACTCATGGTTGTGTTATGCTTGGACGTCAAGAAACAAACCGACACTGGCTGCTGGAATGTTCGCGCCCGCCTCCCGAACCCTTGGTACACATTACTCCTGGATACAGGTGTACGGCAACAAGCATCCGGTTTGACGGTGCCAGGTTGGTAAGAACACGATCTCTTGATTTTATTTGAGGATTCACCCTAAAAACGATACTGCGCAATCAAGGTGCAAACAACAAAGGATAAACATCACAGGCAATTAATAATAATTCATGTGTTTGGTATAGCCTTTGTTTTTTCTCGGAAGTCCTTGGCGCTCGTCCTTGAGGATCACCATCTTCATTGTTCCCCGGTCATGGTAAAATTCCTGAAGGAAAATTACCGTACGAAAATCGCCAAGAGAACACATCGCCGACGCAACGTCGGCGCCTCCCCTCCCTGGAATCGATGAAACTATTCTTAGCTTGAATTGTCGATGACGAACTACGATCAATTGTTTTTTGGCTCCCACCATCATGTTAAGACACGTAACAAAATAGCTATACCAAAACACATGCACTCAATCCTGCAAAAACCAAAGTTAGACGTAATCTATAGATTTAACGCATGTTTGCAAGATTTACGTGGCTTTGTAGGCTCTACGGAATTACCATCACTACCTACGTATTGAAGCACGTTTAGGCTAGTTGCTAGATTAACATTGCGGGGTGATTGAGATCCCAACATTACGAAAACGTTGCAGAACCCAATCTAAATGATCACATGTGCGCGTGACCCCGTGAGGCGTCCAACTCTTAGGCCCAGTCCGTATATACATCAACGTCCACAACTAAGGGTATGACCCGAAGCTACTGAAGCACATCGTTGGCGCCAACAAGCATACTAGGAGCAGCCGGAAGGTCCGCGGATAGCCAGAAGTTCGTAAAGATCTTGCCATACTGCCATGGAATATGATGCACAACTTCTTGGGAAGCAACTAAAATAAACTTAATGCAAGAACATGCAATGCTCACACCAACTGGTGCTAGATCAAATCAATACCAACGCATAGATCGGCTCTAATACCACTATTGGGTTGCGGGGAAAACTTTAAAATTTATCCATAACCTTACCGCCAAGATCTATTCTATGAAGGTACGTTGCACCCATAATGCGAGATCCAGAATACTTAAAACACGCTTGCGGAAGATCTTGTGTTTGTCGAAGTAGATGTCGGTGAAGCCGATGAAGAATCTCACGTCCCACGCCGGGAGGTGTGAGATTGTTGCCGTACGTCGTCGTTGATGCAGACCTTGATGAAGTTGTTCCGTTGTCCAAGGAACTTACTTGCGCAAATCCCGCTCTAGCGGTATCCACACATACACCGTATACTCAACACTAAGATCTACAAGAGAGAGTGTTGGGGGGGGGGGGATAATAACCCGGTATACTCATGATCAAGGAAGAATCAGTCGGACGCCCAAGGTCGGTCCGGGTGACGTATACAAGATGTGGGGTGTTATAGTTGGGCCAATAGTCCTAACATGACTCGTCCCTGGAAGGAAGGACCTAGAAAGTCAGTCCGAGTGATAAAGGAGCCGGGTGACTTGGAGGCTACGGAAGGTCTAGAAGAACCTAGAGTAGGACTCCGGGCTCGTATGTAACTCGGTATTCATTGTAAGTTCGGGAGACCCGGCGTCTATATAAAAGGGCTCCCAGAACATAGATAGAGTCTCAAGCTCTAAGTGTCAACCCTAGTTCGATATCACGCTATGAAGCGAAACCCTTGTAACCTGTCTCGTAACCCGGCTCTGTTGTCGTAGCCGAGTTATCGAGACCTCGAGATCAATAACATAGAAGCAGGAAGTAGGTCTTTATCTCCAATGGAGAGGCTGAACCTGGGTAAACCTTTTTCCCCAACGAGCGTGACAATCTCCTGAAGGACCAAGGCGCCTTGCCCCAATATCAAGTTACCCTATGGTAACATCTGCCGTGTTAACCCCACGACAGTTGGCGCCCACCGTGGGGCCTGCGACCAAAGCTGTCCTCATCAAGGGAGAAGCTCTGCGAGGGATGGAGAACCTCGCGATCGGCGAGGTCATGGATGGATCAGCGGAAACGCATCGTCGACGATTCCGGCTGGAAAGAAGAAGCAGATCTGCTGGATACCGGCCGGGTGATCCCGTTCGGTCGGATCCACGTCTTCGTAGGTATGGTTAATGCAATTCAGCAAATTGATGACGAGGTTATGTGCGACTCCGTTTCAGGGGCAGCCACCATCGTCCAATCTGATGGAGAAGAGTCAGTCGGAACAGGAGGTTTCGAACATCAGTCGGACATCCAGGCTTGCGAGCCGGAGTACCGACGTGAGGAAGATTTGGATACAGATACTGAATCGATCTTACCGTTGTTTGACGAGAGATTTGGGTACGTGGCTGATGAGGAAGATTATGAGTCGGAGCCAAGGACCATGAAGCATGCTGGTGTACACTTGAGGAACCACAATGATGGGACAGAAACTTCAGTGAGCGAGGACGATGCCACGCGCGCGGCCAGAAAACAGAGAAAGAATTCAGCGTCTCATTCAACCGGGTGAAGGCTCGGGACAGCCGGTTGTGATGGAAATCCCACCAGTTTTTAGGCCCTTGGACTTTGACGCGCAATAGTTACACCCCAATCACACCAGATAACGCAGCAACCCGGGCGCAGCAATTGGATACGTTACGAATCACGCTGGAGAATCAACAGAAGGCTTTATTGGCGGAGCAGCAGCGCATGTTTGATGAGCAACAAGAGATAGAACGGGATCGAGCCCGTGTGGAGCAAGAAAGGATAACAGTGCAGAATCGCCATGAAGATCTTACAGCAGTACATCGGAGGAGGCACGAAACCCGGGTGATGCCAGGCATGACTTAGATCCAACAAGATTGAACTTTGCATCACCAAACGGAGCTCCCAATGTCACTCGGCCTGAGCCAGAGCCGGTTGGAATTGGGCATGGAATCATGGTTAGAGCAAATCAGGGAGGAAACGGGGTGCCACCCAACACTCGGGCGGAGCTCAGCAAAATCAGAACAGCAGCTGCGGTGGTATGCCACCACCAGCAGATCGGTTCCACACGCCCAGTGGTCACTACTCAAATCCGGCTGATAACGTGTACGCAGCAACATTAGCATTATGCCGCATGCCGATTGATCAATCCAGAGGGAGACGAAGCACGCAGGGCAATTGAGATGTTGAAAACGCGATCACGCAGCAGGGAAACATGCCGGATAAGAGTGAGTGGAGCGTTACATTCAACACCATACAATAGCCGAGCTAACCGGAGTCATCACGGAGAAACACCGAGGCCAGCCGGATCAGGCGTCAGGAACGGACAGCAGAATCAAGGTCACCCGGCGCCGCAGCCTCAACGTTCGGGACATCATCAGCAGAGGCCAGCCAGAATCAGCCGGCGCGAGGCCGCATCACCGGCCCCGGCCCAGTCTGTGGCCCAAGCAATTGTCAACAGTTCAAGAGCACGGCGTGCGGCGAGCGCAAACCCGGCTTTAGGTGTCGCCGGAGGAGCCGGAGGACAACCTGAAGCAGGAGTGATGGGCCACGCACCAAATACCGGGTCAGGTTTGCCGTTAGTTTCTTCATTACTTAACCCGGTTGGAACTAAATGTCTTTCAGATGCTATTAAGAGCGAACCTTTTCCTGAAGTTTAAAGAGCCAAGCAAGGTGACAAATTATGACCCCAGCATGGATCCAGAAACATGGCTCAGCAGTTACGAGATGGCGATGAGTATTCGCAATGCCACCGCCAACTTGTGCGCGAGATACATGTACCTGATGATGAGTGAAGGAGCAGCAAAGTTATGGTTCAATGGATTACCCGAGAAATCTATCAATTCTTGGGATGAGTTGAAGGCATTATTTGTCAAGAATTTCAAGGGCACGTGTGAGAAGTTGTTCACTATAGAAGATTTGGAGCGATGTTTCCAGAAGAAAGGCGAGTCAGCGCGTCACTGGATGCGCCGGTTACAGCCATCATTCACTCATCAAAGGGAATTACACCAGCTGCGGCCGTGTCGTCGATGGAGAAAACCTGCAGATATGACCCGGTAATTCAGAAGATGGGTCGACTGAGGGCCACTGGCGAAGCAGAAACCATCACCATGGGACAGCTGATGGAAGCGGCTCATAAGCACGCATCCACAGACAAGACCCGGGATGATGAAGATAAGGGAAAAGGAAACGTCAACAACGGAGGAAAGAACCACAACAACAACGGTAACAACAACAACGGGAACAATAATCACAATGGTAACAATGGGAATAACTCCAAAAGGCAGCATGATGGTGGTTCAGACTTGGTGGCAAACACAAACACGGGTATAACAAGTTTCAGCGGCGAGATGATAATTATCGAGGCAATAACAACAATGGCAATTACAGGGGAAATTTCCGAGGACCGGCTAACCCCCAGGAAGCATTCAACATGCCGTGTCCACGTCATAGTAGGAACGGTAAACCGGCAAATCACTCTTTGGCCCAGTGTGTTGATCTTCAGAGATGGAAGAACGAGGAGTTTGCCAGGATGAACATGGGAGGAAACGGTCCGAGGCCGGGTAATGGAAATAACCCGGCCCACGGACCACAAGCTGGAGGAAATAATGGAGGACCACCCGGCCCGGATAAGGACCAGCCGGGTTAGGTTTCCAGCAAAACCCCAAAGAGTTAAATCGAGGACAGTATCATATTACAGTTTCCAGCACTTGTCGGAGAGATCAGAAATTGAAGAAAGAGCTGTCAACGCCGTTCTTCCCGCAGTTCCGAGATATTTGAAGTGGTCCGAGTATCCGATCACTTGGTCTAGAGAGGATCACCCGGCCCGAGTGGATGCACCTGGAGCGTTGGCTTTAGTTGTTGCACCTCAGGTTTCGGGTTATATTTTACACAAGGTTCTTATGGATGGAGGTAGTAGCATCAACATTCTGTATTGGGATACATTCATCCGGATGGGTTTCACAGCCAAGCAGCTTCACCCTTCAGTACTATCTTTCATGGTATTGTCCTGGAAAGTCAGCAAGACCAGAGGGAACAATAACATTGGAGGTCGCATTTGGAGAATCAAAGGATAATTTCAGGTCTGAGATGATTTGTTTTGAGGTGGTCAAATTGAAGAGCCCTATCATGCTCTCTTTGGCCGTAACGTTTTTGCTAGATTCATGGCGAGGCCGTGTTATGTGTACTTAAAGATGAAGATGCCAGGTCCAAAGGTATTATCACAGTCAATGGCAGTCGTGAGTTGGCGTTACAATGTGAGGAAGGTGATGCTGTTATGGCAGAACAAGCCTGTGCGGAAGAGGAGTTGAATTACTACAAAGCTACCACAAACCGGATGATGGGACAATTTTGAAGAAACCAATGACCGAAGAGAGGGCGAAATTCAAAGCGGCTCAGATACCAAGATGATTGACTTCGTGCCGGGTGATTCGTCCAAGCAGTTCTCTATCGGGTCAAATCTGACTGACAAATAGGAAAGCGCGCTCATCGAATTCATCCGTGAGAATCGGGATGTCTTTGCATGGAAACCTAGTGACATGCCAGGCATACCGACTGAATTCGCTGAGCACCGCTTACATGTTGATCCTAAAGCAAGACCGATTAAACAGGGATTGCGCAGATTGAATGAGGAAAGAAGAAGGATTGTAGGAGAAGAGATAGCTCGTTTACTCGCCGCAGGATTCATTATGGAAGTGTTACATCCAAAGTGGTTGGCTAACCCGGTTTTAGTGTTGAAAAAGAACAATGAGTGGAGGATGTGTATTGATTTCACAAGTTTGAACAAGCATTGTCCGAAGGATCCGTTTGCGTTACCAAGGATTGATCAAATCATAGATGCTGTGGCAGGTAGTGATCTTTTGTGTTTCCTGGATGCATATTCAGGATACCATCAAATCAAGCTTGCAGAGGAAGATTGGGAGAAGACATCATTTATCACCCCATTTGGAGCTTTTTGTTACAAGAACATGACATTTGGACTGAAGAATGCTGGAGCAACTTATCAGAGGTGCATCCAGAGTTGTTTTGAGAAGCAGATAGATCGGAACGTGCATGCGTACGTTGATGATGTGGTGATCAAGACAAAGAAGGCTGAGACATTTATGATGATTTGAGAGAAACTTTTGCTAACTTAAGGAGGTTTCAGATGAAGCTTAACCCAAAAAAGTGTGTGTTTGGAGTTCCATCAGGAAATTACTCGGCTTTATTGTGTCCGAGCGTGGGATTGAAGCAAACCCGGAAAAGATAGCAGCAATCAATAGGTTGGGAAAGCCGACTGAATTGAAGGAAGTCCAGAAGATCACGGGCTGCGTGGCTGCGTTGAGTAGGTTCATATCCCGACTGGGAGAGAAAGCAATTCCTTATACCGACTCTTGAGGAAGTCAGATAAATTTGTTTGGGATGAGGAAGCTGATAAAGCCCTGGAGGCATTGAAGGAAACATTATCGAAAGCACCAATCTTAGCTGCTCCAGCTCCAAAGGAGCCCATGCTGTTGTACATAGCTGCGAATTCCCGAGCAGTTAGTGTAGTTATTGTGGTAGAGCGAAAGGAAGAAGGAAAGGAGCATCTGGTTCAAAGGCCGGTTTATTATGTCAGTGAGGTTTTGACTCCGGCTAAACAGAGGTATCCCCAGTGGCAGAAGTTAGTTTTTGGCGTTTTCATGGCCAGTCGGAAGTTGAAGCATTACTTTCAAGAACACCCCATTACAGTGGTAAGTGGAGCACCATTGGCAGACATTGTGTGCAATACTGAAGCTACTGGAAGAATTGCCAAGTGGGCGATTGAGATGGGTGATTATCACATCAAGTATGAGCCTCGCACAGCGATTAAGTCACAAGCCTTGATTGATTTTGTCGATTGGACCGAGTTAAGCACGGCACCACCCAAGGCGCCGAGTTATAAGTCATGGGTTATGCATTTTGATGGATCCAAGCAGTATGAGGGATCAGGAGCAGGAGTGGTTCTCACTTCACCCAAAGGGGATAAGATGAGTTATGTTCTTCAGATTCACTTCGATTGCACCAATAATATTGCTGAGTATGAAGCTTTGTTACATGGTTTGCGCATTGCCAAGGAGATGAACATCAAAAGGATCATGTGTTTTCGGTGACTCGGATCTTGTAGCGCAGCAAGTTTCTGGGACTTGGGACAGGAAAGATGAGAAGATGGCGGCTTACAGAAGGGCTGTTGATGAAGCAGCTGGATTCTTTTCAGGATTCCAGGTGGATCATATTGATAGAAGGAAAAACGAGGCAGCAGATGCTTTGTCAAGATTGGGATCACGTAGAGAGCCAGTTCCACCAAATGTGTTCCTGGACGAGTTATGGAAGCCATCAGTCCAACTTCCGGGTGAAGAGGAAGATGAAAGTCCAGATCAAGATTCCGAGTTAGTAGCAGCGTTGCATGAGATTCCTGAGTGGACTGAACCATATCTGGATTATATGATAAGGAAGATTTTGCCGAGTAATGAAGTTATGGCGCGACAAATTGTAGAAGATCACTCGGTTATGCAGTAATTGATGGTGAGTTGTACAAGCGCAGTGTTTCTGGAGTTTATCAGCGATGTGTTTCATCAGTCGAAGGAAGGCAAATTTTGCAAGAGATACATGCTGGGGACTGTGGTCATCATGCTTCATCTAGGTCTCTGGTGGCCAAGGCATTTAGGCATGGATTCTTTTGGCTTACAGCTTTCAAGGATGCAGAGCAGATTGTTAGGGCATGTGATGGATGTCAAAGATATGCAAGACAGGAGCATGTGCCAGCTCAGGAATTGAGGACAATACCAATCACTTGGCCGTTTGCAGTTTGGGGTCTTGATATGATGGGGCCCTTTCAGATGACATCGTGCAAGAAAACTCATCTCTTGGTGGCTGTTGATAAGTTCACTAAGTGGGTTGAAGTGGAGCCAGTTACAAGTTGTGATGCTTCCAAAGTTGTCACGTTTCTGAAGAAAATTATCAGTCGGTTTGGTTATCCTCACAGTATCATCACAGATAATGGGACCAACATGTCACTCGGTGAAACAGAGATATTCTGCAAAGAGAAGGGAATCAGATTAGACCTTGCTTCGGTGGCACATCCACAGGCCAACGGGCAGGTAGAAAGGAGTAATCAGGAAATATTGAAAGGAATCAAACCAAGACTTCGAGTTCCGATTGAAAAGGCGTATGGAGCTTGGGTGAAAGAGTTACCTGCAGTGGTTTGGGGGATCAATACAACCCCGAATAGATCAACCAACGTACACCGTTCTTTCTGGTGTATGGAGCAGAAGCAGTGTTACCGAGTGATATAGTCCATGACTCGCCAAGAGTGGCGGCGTATGTGGAGTCAAGCAATGCAATTGCAAGGGAGGATTCGATTGATGCCTCGAGAGGAGCGTGAGTTAGCATTGGAACGGTCCGCAGTTTATCAGCAGGATTTGCGGCGTTATCATAGTCGCCGAGTAAGATCAAGAACTTTCCAGGAAGGAGATTTAGTTTTACGGCTCAGACAGAATCAGTCAGGGATGCACAAGCTAACTCCTCCATGGGAAGGGCCGTTCCTTATCAGTCGGAAATTGCACAATGGTTCATATTATCTGATAGATGTGAGAGAGAAAGGTGAAGAGAACAACACGGACCATGCTATCCTTCCTATGGAAGAGACGAAGCGGCCGTGGAACATTGCTCATCTTCGCCCATATTATACCTAGTGAACATGAACCTAGGCCGAGTTATGTAACACACGATGTAACCCCCAGCAGGTTTCAGACGCGCTCTTTTCCTTACCAGGGTACCTAAGGGGACTGGAAGGTTTTTAATGAGGCGGCTTGCTGGTGTATCTTTAATAAAGAAGAGTATTGAGAAGAAATCTTTTTCTACTGTTTTACTTTTTATGCATAGTTTATGTTTATAAAGCTTTGCCCAAAGGAGTGCTTAGCAAAAAGTCCTATAGCTGTTGCCCAAGAGAGCACGCATAGAGATGTTTGAGGTCAATGGGGTAATGATGCATAGTTTAAGCCTTTACTTGTAAACATTGATCCAGGGCTTGGGGACTTATGAATTATAAGTTCATAAGTTTTAATCCTAAGACCCGGCTTTTAAGCCTTAATTTTGTTCTTGGTTAAACTTGCCTATCAGTTTGATGTTACTCACAATTTTATGACCAGATTGCTTACTTGTTAATTCAATCAACTATGATGCCCATGCTGGGACTTAGTTTGACCCTGTTTTAGCAAAGGAAAAAGTAGCAACTGAGAAAGTCATGTGAAACCGACTGATAAGAAGCTAAAGATAAACCAAAAGGGTCATCTAAACCATAAAAAGTATAAGTTATTACAAAATATTGAGTATTTCATATAGTGCACAGACGCACCATCAAATAAAAGGCAAAGTATTTCAGAGCATATTACAATGCCCATTGGCCGAATAATTGTTTTGCAGGAAAAGGTAAAGCATGAAAACTGGCTCAGATAGCCGGGTTATCGGTTGAGGTTCCCTTGGCAGCTTCAGCTTCGGCAGAAGCCGGGTTATCTTCAGGAGCTTTGGCCTGGGACTTAGCTTGTGCAGCCTTGATCTTTGCAGTTCCTTAGCAACATCAGCCGGCTTTTCCATGATTGGCGTGGTAGGGCACGGCTGGGTGCAGGGACAACTGGAGTAGAGTACTTGGCGCTGCAGCTTTCTTCATCTTTGCAATGGAGTCTCTCAGCTTGGCCAATAGATCAAAATGCTTGGGTTCAGGAGTGGGGATTGGAGTGTTGTTCTCATCCACTGCATCTTGGAAAACCGATAGATTGAGGCCCTCAGCTATTTTGCAAGCAATAGGCCGGGTTTGGGCAGAAATTTCCTTGAAATCTTTTCCCCAAACTTGGTGCCATCAGCGTTGTATTGAGGGAATCCTTTGACAAAAGGAGCCGGGTTAAGGCGTGGGTTGTAGCTTTGGCAAGAGCTAAACTGCGCATTGCGCCAACCCGGCATGCTGAGCGCGTCCAGAGGTCTAACCACTCGGGGATCGTGGAAAGCTGATGCAGGGACTCGTATATCACTTGGGGAGGAGCACAGTTGCTCTTAACACGCTTCATAATCTCAGCAGTGCCAAACTGGAACTGCCGAATGATGGTGTTCAAGCAGTTCAACTTCTCTGGATAGGATCTCCTGATGGCAGCATTCTGTTCACCTGAAAAGTATGATGTGGGTTAGTATGTGAAAGCCGAGTAAAGAAGAAAAAAGTGAAAAGAGATGGTGCTTACCAATGAGTGGATTGAGGATATCCTTGATATGGTCTTTCAGGGTGTCCAAGTATTTCTGGACACTGACCATCTTGTCAAAGCAGACCTTGTACTTATCCAGCCTCTTCCAACTCCTTTTCAGTTTGGTGTTCTCTGCAGTTAGAGATTCAATTGTTTTCTCCAAGTCTGAAGCATGAACTTCAGTTTCCTTGCGCAGCTTGGTTTCAACTTCAAGGAGTTGGTTGGTCTTGGCAAGTATTTGGTCATTATGGGACACATACCTCTGAAAAAAGAATAGCAAGTTAGAAACATGGGGCTGAAATATTTCAGTCGGCAATTGAAGAAGAAAAGTTGACAGTAAATTATATGCAGGCAGAGTATTTATACAAGTTCCGAGTGACTGAAGAGCAGATCACCGGCACTTGGGGACTGGTATGTCTTTTAAAGTTTTACAAGTTATTCAGTAATGCATTTTCAAAGTTCCAGATAAATGTGAACATATTACCCGGAACTTGGGGGTTATGAGGATTTGAAAGTATGGTGAAAGGCAGAATTAATGAGGATTTGAAATCAGAAAGTAAAACAAGTTCCATGTTATCGTAGACTGATAACTCGGAACTTGGGGACTGGGATATTCTGAAGTTTTCAAAATGATGGCAGAAAGAGATATATTTTCAAGTACCGAGTGACTGAGGACAGTTTACTCGATACTTGGGGACTAGGTTTGGTATATAAGATATGAAGAGGAAAGATGTGTACCTGATGTTCTTGGACAAGAGAATCCACAAGTTTGCCCTCAGCAAGTTTTATGTGTTGTACTCAGTCACAGACTTCAAAGTTTGTATGGCCATATTGTGGCACAGTGGAGCCTTCGCCTTTATCAGTCGGCTTCGACTTTCTTCAGGGCAACAAACTTGGTTGCAGTTTTGAGGGGAGAGATCTTCTCAGTAAAGCAAGCTCCTGTGATCACGACTTCTGGATCAGTCGGTTTTTCAGCAGGAGGAGGAGAAACATTCCTCTGGTCAGTTGTCTGCTCCTTATCAGTCGGCTCAGCATGTTTTTCAGGGGTATTCTCCAAGTTATCCTCTTCAGCAATGGGAGGGCTTGGATCGCCACTAAGAGTAGCTTTGCCCTGAAATTGCAATAAGTAATATAAGAAAGAGCAAAAGAAAGCAAATTGATGAAAGTAAATACAAGTAAAGAAGGATATATGTATTACCCGGTATTGACTTGAAAGTCACGGGGGAGGTCGTTGCTGGAGCCTGAAGAAGCTGTAAGAGTATGATTTAGAAACTCGGATTTGACCAGCTAAAGGATAACTATCAGAGGGATGTTTTTGTGGTTCAAAGTTGGAAAAGAGAAGTACCAGGACGGCGTGGAGATGGAATGTTTGGGATTCCCGGGTTAAGAGGATCCTCACCAGGGGAGGTCCGAGTAGCTCTCCTCTTGGGTTCAGCAGAACTCTGCGAAGATTTTTGAAGAAGAGTTTGGTTGAGTTTTTGCATAGCAGATAAGAATATGGTTCTGTGGATATGCGAGATATGGCACCTTGGCACAGATAGTGCGAGCCTTCCTTTTCCCGGTAGCAGCAGATTCAGTGGCTTCAGAGCTATGGCCGGGTGAAGGAGTGGCTGCCTTTTCAGCCGGTTCTGGTATTATAAAGTGGGCATCAGTGGATAAATTGGTTGAGTGTTCGTTCTCAATTAAGCTTATGAAGAAGTGGCCAAGGGAGTCAAGTTCCTTCTTCTTCTTCTTCTTCTTTTCTTTCTTCTTCTTTTCTTCTTCTTCTTTCTTCTTCTTCACTCGAGGACTGAGCCTCGTCATCATCATCTTCATCATCATCTGCCTCAGGAGTGGCAGGGGGAGTTCAACTTGCCACCAGTCATCAGATTCCTAGTGAAAAAGTAGAAGCAAAGTAATCAGTATACAATTGAGAAAGAATATGTTATTGAGATTTTTATCAGTCGGTACTTACTGGTGGTGCCGGGTTATTCTTACTGAATGGCAGAAGGCCATTTCTTGATCGTCTCAACCTTTTCAGCAAGGAAGGCCTTGATAGCCTTGTTCAGTGCAGTGTGGGTAGGACTTCTCCGAGTAACGGAGGGAGTGTCAGATGCCCGAGTAATCGCAAAGAGTTTCTTGCGGATACTGTTGGGCTGAATTCGCCAACCCATCCACGTCTTGATCAGTCGTTCCACGAGACCGTGCTTGACAAGAACGAGATTTTCTTGAGAGAGGCTGGAGAGCTTCTCTCTCAGCGTCAGAGGCAAAAGAGTTCATGTTGCTGTTGAGAGTGAGGGGCTCGACCGAATAACCCGGTAAAGGGTGTTCACCAGAAGGTATCTTGGCTTTAATAAAAGTATGATTTTTGCCAATGCTTCACGTGGGTATGAAGTTCTAGAGAAGGCATAGCAGAGCCTTTGCGGCGTTGAATAGAAACACCGCCACAGACCAAGAGGGGGCCATTCTTGTGCTCACGCTGAGGTTTGCACAAGAATAGCTCCAGGAAAAGAGCTAAGCTGGGAGGAGTGCATAAGTACGATTCACAAAGAACTATATATAGTTACTAATGTTCAAGATGGAATTGGGTCCGAGATCGAAGACCCGGAGGCCGTAGTGACGAAGAAGATCCCTAAAGAAAGGATGACCCGGGGGAAAAACCCGGGTGACATGTTCAAGGAAACAGATAACTTCACCTTCCTGGGGGGAGGGCCGAGTCTTCTTCAGTCCCTCTCCACTCGATCTCCGACTGAAGAGGAAGAACACCGGCTTCAGCCAGTTCTTCAAGCTTGGACTGTGTAGCCATGGATTTGGCCCAGTTGGCCGTAATCCCAGATCGGCTTGGTGGTCTTTTTGATCTTCTTTGATGCCGATGCGGTGGCGCCATCACCGGCCTTGGCCTTGAGCTTCCTCGGATCCTTGGGTGCCATGAGATCTAAAGATCTAGAAAATAGCAAGAAAAGAAATGGAAAAACAATGAGCTCAAGAACAGCCGAGGAAGAACAAGTCAAGATCTAGATGGAAACCAAATGCAGGAGTGAAAAACTTACCGGAGCTTGTGGAGATCTGGTGCGGAGCTGATTTCCCGGCGATTAGCTGCGGCAATGCGGAGCTCGATGGCCGGCGGCGGCGCGTGAGCTTGGAGGAACCCTAACCCTAGCTCGAGGAGAGAGAAGGACAGAGGTTGAAGAAGAGGGCGCGGTGAATGGGGAAAGTGAAACCCTTTTTACTGCGGCCACTATTTATAGCCCAGGGTGAAACCCTAGGAGCGTGAAAACGAGGAGATAAGATTTGTTTGATTATGGGTCAAAGATACGAGAGAATGTGTCAGAGAAGTTCCTGGTCGTTGACCAGAGGGTTAAGTGCGAGAGAAAAGCCGGGTTATAAGAGAACCGCCAAAAGGAGCTGGTCTGAAACATAACCCGGCCATTCAGTGTTAATGATTTTTATTTTGTTTTCAGGAGTTTAACTCGGATAATCTCATCAGCAGCTACCCTCGAGTAATTGAATCAAGATCAAGATTATCAAGTGAAGCAACAGATGAGCTTATGCAAGTCAAACTTGGGGACTACTGTTGGGGGGATAATAACCCGGTATACTCATGATCAAGGAAGAATCAGTCGGACGGCCCAAGGTCTGGTCCGGTGAGTGTACAAGATGTGGGCCGGGTTATAGTTGGGCCAATAGTCCTAACATGACTCGTCCTTGGAAGGAAGGACCTAGAAGAACTGGAGTCCGAGTGAAGGAAGGACCGGGTGACTTGGAGGCTACGGAAGGTCTAGAAGAACCTAGAGTAGGACTCCGGGCTCGTATGTAACTCGGTATTCATTGTAAGTTCGGGAGACCCGGCGTCTATATAAACGGGCTCCCAGAACATAGATAGACAAGTCTCAAGCTCTAAGTTTCAACCCTAGTTCTATATCACCGCTATCAAGCGAAACCCTTGTAACCTGTCTCGTAACCCGGCTCTGTTGTCGTAGCCGAGTTATCGAGACCTCGAGATCAATAACATAGAAGCAGGAAGTAGGTCTTTATCTCCAATGGAGAGGCTGAACCTGGGTAAACCCTTTTTCCCCAACGAGCGTGACAATCTCCTGAAGGACCAAGGCGCCTTGCCCCAATTATCAAGTTACCCTATGGTAACATGCCGTGATAACCCCACGACAGAGAGAGAGAACTTGCAATTGCTTGGTTTCTTATGTCAAACCCTAGGGGCTTGGGGTTGCTTATAAAGGAGGCCAAGGTGTGGAGGTGCTTGGGCAAGGGGGAAAGTCCCCTTGCCCAACTCGGCTTGGAGGGGGAGTTGGAGTAGGACTCCAACTTCCCTCCCCTCCCTTTCCCTTGGATGGCCGCCGCCGGGTGGGGCCCGCCCTAGGCCAACCGAGATAGGCGGGTGGGGCCCACTCGAGCCAACCGCCTCGCCGCCCCGTGGGGCCCGTCCTGGCCGTTGCCCGCATGGGGCCTACCCTAGCCCCGGGAGGGGGAAAGTCTCCCCAACTCGAACTCCCCCCCACCTTGTGGGGTGCGGCTGCCTTGTGGGCCCCATGGGCCCACTGGGCTGCCCCCTTTTATTGGGCTCCAAATAAATCCTTTATTTATATTTTTCCAATATATTAATTAAATAAATAATTAATTGTTTTGTCTAATTAATTCCTAAATGAATATTTCCTTTTACAGAAAATTCCCGGAATTAATTACTTATCATATAACTCATATTATATGAACCGGGATACCTAGTATCACCGACAAAAACATCGGAACAATATTTCCTTCTTCATAAGCACTCGGATTAAATCCGCTGATGACAGAAACCATTCCTATCATCCCGGGACATTAGATGTCCGCATTCTCTCTAACTTATAATTCACCGGAACAAATCCCAGTGACATCGGAGCTACTCCGACACAATCTCATTCCCACTAAAACTACATCTTTACTCTCGATCAAAGATTGACCTACAACTTAAGCGTGTGACCCGAAAGGTTCAGCAATCACAAAGTATTGTTTGGGAGCTTACCAAACAATAACCAGCAGTGGGTTAGGCATTCGTACTGGCACCCTTGTGTTGTGAATGAACAACAGAACCTGTGCGTTACTCATTACGCTTAATCCCCTTATGTGCACGATACCAATGATATCTCGAGATTGAGACAATGTGGTCTAGTGTGATCAAACCCTTTGATCATAACACATATTATTCTCGTACCAATATCATTCTCTTTTCTCATTCCGTATTTATGCTGTCCCATGATAAATCACGCTTGTGTCTGGCCAGCGATTGGGTGACAACAACAATACTTGAGATGGCCTAGAGGATGTATCTCTCCATCGTCTGGAGGAGTAAGTGTCATTCTTGAACGATCTCTGTTCCAATACATATTCTAGTTCAAGCCCAAAAGCCACCTATCATAGTCCCATGTTACTGCAAGACGTTTGATGGAAATCAAACCTCGAACGTCGAATAAGCAGTCACAAGATATTCTCATAGCATAGGGATCTAGCTAACGATAACTAAATAGATGATCAATCGCTATTTCATCGTCGACGATTTGTCTCATAGCAAGATCATACGGTGGGTCGGTTCAGTGCGATTATCATTCCGATAATCCACTCCTATAGTTGAATGACTTATACAAAGTCCATGATCAGGAAAACATGATCATCGAGCAACAAGATATGCTAGTCTTAGAGACAAGACCAGGAACTCTTTTTCCGTTCGTATCTCTACACGTGTATCGGAGGTTTTCCTCTTGCATACGTTGTATTTGCTATACAAGTACCCAATACAGTTGTAGCAAAAGATACAAACATTAATAATAAACATGGAGATAAATAATAAACTTAATTATATTGTCTCTAGGGCATATCTCGAACAATAATAGTCTCATGAGCTAACTTTAGCTTAGCATGGGATGGTAGAAGATCGTCATTAGAGCTAGAGAGCCTTTCATGACGTTCTTCCAATTTCCCATACTTGCTAGTTAGCAACTCAAGTTGGGCACTTAGCTCAACATTTCCTTCAAAATAGATGCTTCACAAGAAGTGTAGTTAGTAGCACAAGCATCATTAATATTAGAAATGGAAGAAGACAAATTGGTAAGCTTATCATTCTTAGATAGTTGAGTTTGGAGTTGTTGATCATGAGACTTGATAAAGGAGAGAGTGTTCACTTTCTAAATCCTTGTGAGCTTTGTCAAGTTTCTCTGTCCTCACTTAGTCTAGCATTGCCAACATCAAATTCAACTTTTTCCTTTTTAAGCACTTTATATTTAGCAATAGCATGATCTCTTTCCTCAATGATTTTAGCAATGATAAGATCATTTGATTCATCAATAGATTCAAGTTTCTCCTCAAGAGACACTCGAAGCTCTTGCTCTTCCTCAAGGGCATTCTCTAAGAATGCTTTTTCATTAGCATCTTCTCTCTCAATGTCGGGGAGTATCCCCGGGTAGGGTCAAGGCTTGGCATAAGGTGGTGTTCGAAGTTGTGCCGAGGTACGGAAAGGGCCGACCTGTTTGGGCCTGGGAAGGTCCGAGCTTCATCTTGACCTGGAGATTACAGGCCGACCTATTTTGGCCCAGAGGGGTCCGAGGTATGCAGTTGGCCAGGGCCGAGGTTCACTGTCCGAGCTATGCTCAGCCGACCTAACTACCTCGGTGCAGTGGTTTGTGCTGTGAGTGCAGGAGAAGCTGTGGGGAGGAAGTAAGATCCGACCTGGTAAAGGAGATTAAGCGCAAGACCCGAGGTACGGAGCCCGTCACATCCGTGTCGAGCTAACCGAGGTGGTGGGCTGTAGGTCGGGCAGGAGTCAATGCTCCTGTCACTTCCAGCCGGGTACTAGAGCGCCTGACACGGGAGCGTCTGTCAAGGAGCATGGCAGAGGCGTGCTCCGGGTTCGGCGGGCCTGCACGTCTCCGACCGCTGACCACGCGAGGTCTGGGAAAAGGCTACGAGGTAGCTCTGCCAGGCCACGTCCTGTCTCGGTCAGAGGGGACATGCTAGTTCTGCCGTTAGGCTACAGGAGATGGGCAAGCCACGTCTTGTCCCTGACCGAGGTACGGTGGTACGGTGGTGACCGTTGCAGAGGCATGGCGACAGTGTTCTGCGAGGGGCACAATGGTAACCCGGCTGGCCTATATAGTGGGCTTCACCCCCTCCTGCCAGAGAGGATCCAAGATCAAGAGAGAGACCCCCCCCCCCCCCCCGCGTGGAGCTAGTTGATCAAGAGAGAAAGAGAGGGAGGAAGCTCGGAACACCCCGGAAATACCTCGGATTCACCTCGGAGTGCATTCTTCCTCCCGTTTAGCTCCATCTTTTACCTCAAGTTCTCACCATTGTATCATCATACAGCTCGAGGAGCAGCTTGTACTTGTCACTTTGAGCTATACACTGACTAGGATAGTGCTGCAGTAGGGGTGTTACCTCCACAAGAGGGCCCCGAAGCAGGGTACATCGTGGTGTGCTTTGTGTTCTTGCTTTCTTGGTTCTTTGTTCGTGTTCTTGCGTGTTCTTGCGTGTGCGCTTCTTGAGTGCATAAACCCTCCCCGGATTCCCCCAACGACCATTCGGCCCCATCTTAGCCATACCTATGGCATCTGCCGTGATCCCCCACGACAGTTGGCGCCCACCGTGGGGCAGATTGAGGCGTTGGAGGGAGTTTTCATCCGCAGGGCTCAGAGCGTGTGTTCTTTCCGGGCTTGTCGCCAAGATCGGAGAGTTCACCTTCATCAGCGACAACGCGGGTGTTTCGCCGGCAAGCCTTTCCCCGAGCACGGCTTCACCATGATGCTCGGCAGCTTCGTCACGTACGTTGCTATCGAGGTTGTTCGCGGGTACCCGGAGCAGGTGCTCGTGGACGACGAAACTCCTCTCCTCGCGGCTTTAGGTCGGCGTATCACTCGCCCCGAGAGCTGCGTAGAGGTGATGATGACAGGCCCGGTTGACGCCGTTGGCAAAGTAGATGCCAGCCAGTCCAAGGCAGCCGAGGTTGCTAAGGTGAGATCTGCAAAGCCCAGCTAGAGAAGGACTTGCCTGGCACCCCAGAGCTGCGGGGTCGAGGTGCGACCCTGGTAGAGATAGTGGATACACTGGCAGACCCAGTAAATCCAGGAGTGGACATAGTAGTGACTGTGGCCGACCTAGAGGCAAAGCGTGTCCTGTTGCAGAAGGAGGCTGTAGCAATGATAACAGCTAGAGATGAGTTCAATAGAGATCTGCGCGAGTACAATGCAGCGAATGGCTTCACCCGGTAGTGGTTGATACACATAGGGGAGCCGAGGTGCGGCAGAGAGGCAAGGGGCTCAACGATGAGATAAACAGGGAGGCTCGGCCTACCACCTCGGCTAGGAGTGGGAGTCGCGTGTCAACTGGAAGGCCGGTGTATAGTTCCCCTGCTAAGAACCTCAGAGCTGCCGAGGCAGGCAGGGCCGAGCTATCCGGATTATCTGGAGATGCATGGCGTGCGCAGCAGAAGCGAGTCAATGAGTTAGTATATGTGGCTAACCAGCAGAATGAGGCTCTCCGCAGAGCATATGCCGGGGCTGGTGATTCAGAGATGGTTTATTCAGCTAGGCCAGTCAGTCAGGTGTCCAAGGGGCAAGCCTCGTCTCCACTCGTCGGAGGAGCCGATCGAGCCCGGAGTGTCACCTCAGGTCAGAACCAGCAGCTGCAGATGTATGATCCAGTCCTAGCAGCAAAGCAGAAGGTGGGCCAGGGCAATGCTAGCCGAGCTAAGGGAAACCCCGGTCCAGGCAATGCGAGCCGGGCTAAGGGTAACTCCGGTCAGGGAAATCAGAACGGCGGTCAAGCAGCATCGGCTGGCCGAGGTAAACCACCTCCGCCCCCGAGGTATCAGCAACAACCTCGGCAGCAGGGGCAATATCAGCGAGAGCCGGAGTATGTTCAGCAACCTCGAACGTCGGTCAAGGCGATGACCGATATGATGATGGAGACTCGGCCATGGCACGAGCTGGATACCACAGAGTGGAGGGGGCGTTGGGACCTCGGATAGGAGGTCGGATGTTAGCTCCAGGCGATGTCCGTAACAAGCTGGATAGAATCTACTTGTCTGAGCAACTGGAGGAGGAAGGCCCTCCTGGTCCGGCGTGTTTTGGACCTCGGATCATGAAGGAGCCACCACCACCAGTACTCAGTTCCAGTTAGGTCGGAACACCAAGCCATACAATGGGAGCACCAAGCCACAAGATTGGCTGACAGATTATGTATCCTCGGTGCACATTGCGGGGGGCAATCGCCGATGGCGGTCCGGTATCTCCGCACATGTTGGAAGGTCCAGCTCGGATCTGGCTGAATAATTTGCCGGAGTATAGTATCAACTCCTGGATAGACTTGGAGTTGGCGTTTAACAGCAACTTTGCTAGTACATACAAGAGGCCAAACCGACCTCAGCTCCTGGCGGCATGTAAGCAAGATGATCATGAAACTGACCGAGAATTCTTAACTCGGTGGAGCAATGTTCGGAATTCCTGTGAAGGAGTGGTAGAGGCCAGGCCATTTCCTGGTTTGCAGA